>SJJU01011418.1:0-14606 GCA_012932125.1 Conopomorpha cramerella
ATGCCCATTGAATTTACCTGCGGTCGACCAAAGCAATAAACTACCACCTCAAGCTTGAGGCCTTGAGGCAAGAACGTCATTGCTTTCACGTATTACAGATGTTATCTTAGTGGCAATTTAGTTACACAGAAAGTGACATCAATTCTAATAGACCAGTTTATCATAATCTTTATAAGGTATTTAAAGAGTATTCTCGAAAAACTAGCGCACCAAGTAGTCTAAGTTCTTGCGGTATATTATAATGTTTTTTTTTAATAGAAATAGATGCAGTAGAATTCAAGTACATTGCTGGTTTTTATTACAGTACAATATAAAGTACTGTAAGTAAAACAAGCAATGTACTTAATTATTAATGCTATTACATGTCGTAACAGACTTGGCCAACTGATGTTCTCTGTAAGTCGATGCAAGGCGAGAGGGCGAACATCAATCAACATCAACATCAGAGCAGAACGCGTCAAATGCATTAGCACAAACATGCACCGGCCTGATCATTACCTACACTTCAATCTCACACTCCGTCAATTATTGAAATCCACAAACATTAAGTGTTATGACTTAGATGTGCCTTATATTATACCATTTTCTAGGTGACCTGCATCCGGGATTTTGTAATAGGAGTCTGTTGTCGAAAATCTGTAATAAATTATCTATCTAGGTAGGCCGCACTGTGGACCAGGCCTATGCCCTGCAGTTGACAAATAAAGGCCTATGGATGAATGGATCTAGGTAAGTACCTACACCTAAATCTTAATATATAAAAATCCAGTGTCACGATGTTTGTTCCCAAAGAACTCTTCACCAAGGCTACCGATATTCACAAAAGTTGGCATTTATATGTAATTTCGTCCAATTTGAGAGATAGGATAATTTATATTTCGTGACATCCACTGCTGGGCACAGGCCACCCTGGAGGTTATACTAATTTATATACATATTCATAATTAAGACAGGACTACGTGTGTCGAGTCCACTAGTAAAGTATAAAAAAATGTCAATAAAAATATTTTTGATGAAAAAAAATAAAAATAAATAAATACACTTCACGCCTTTAATCCCAAAGAGGGGTAGGCAGAGGCACTTGCTAAACCAAATACCCACGGTTCACCAAGCGTATTTAACCCAACGTGACGGGGTGAGCCCATCGCCGTTATAGGGTTCACACACCTTGTGGTGTGCGGGTTTTATCACGATGTTGTCCTTCACCGTACGAGCGTTGCGTTGCGTACATAGGCTCTGAAAAAGAGTCCCATTGGTACACGTCCAGTAGCCGGACTCGAACCCGGGACCTCCCGGTTACAAGTCAAGGATCCAACCAACTGGACCACAGACGCTATTTTTGATGAATTCCCTTGAAATAACAATCAAGTAACATCGTCTTATCATAATGATAAAACTCTGGAAAATCTATTCCTGCCTCATTACTTACGAGAGGTATCAAACTGTATCGAGTTGTCAATATTCGTTGAAGGATGATCGCGAGCAATTAGTTAGACGTCGTGACGAGGCCCCGGCTCTGAAGCCGGAATTGCCTAAATACAGGAACGTTAGGCTAATTGTAACCACTTCGCGAGTCGGATGCCCGCCGGGGGAATTAATCAAATGTCTAATGACATTTTCATGCCAGCAACTGTATCTGGGAGGTACTTCGTAGTATACTGCGATTAAAGTTATCTAATTACTCTTAAGTTATTAAAGGTAGCAGTGAGGTACAGTTTTATTGGCACTTTACTGTTATTTCCATTAAATATGAACGCGAGGTCAGGCGTGTATTCATTATATATTTTTTACAAAGGAAGATAGCTTGTGATGAACATTTACCATTTATGATAAACTAACTAATTTTGAATTAATGGAAATAACAATATAGTGTTAATAAAACTGTACCTCACTACAAGAAAAGAGTAAAACACATCATCATATGCATCATCATATACCAATGTTTACCAGACTCACTCCAAAAAGACGACTATTCTCAAAGTTTGTAAACTGATCAACTAATGTTTTGTATAACGTCCGTTCCGAAAAACGTTTCTACGTCCATTACTCGCTATTTAGTCTGAAACTAATCCGTCCTCCTGACATCGTATCGCAACCGGAAAGTTTGCACCAAGTCCTGTTCAAACACGCCATTCTCACGACAAGGGTTACAATTCACACATCCCAGGAATGGGACCGCGCGGGTCGAGGGCGGTCCCGTCGGCCTCGGTCCTGCCAGCGCCACGACACCCGCGGGGGCCGTTCCAGCCGTCCGTCCGGCAAAGAGAAAATTTTACAAAAATATACTTACAATTTCCACAAACATAGTCTACTCCCCACGGAACTGTAACCTTTTCTTACAATTGAATTGCGTGAGTTATTTTCTTGTTTTCTAACTCGTAATTCATGTACAAAACATGAATGGTAATTCAATTCAATAACAACAGTTATATTTCTCCCGTACTGAAATAAAGGAAGGGATTTCGAAATATTAGCAACAAATAAAGGATTGTAAGATGGATTCTTCAGATGATGTAAATTAGTCACTCGATAAAAAAAAATATCACCTCGTCTTATATTTTTTTAAATACCTGAAAACCTGTAAAATATTATAGGATTAAACTTTGATTAAATTCTAATGGTAATAAAAAATATCTGTACTGCAACTGAAAATGTATATACCCTTGGTGGTATTGAAAAAAAAACCTATCTGGGCAGGTGTACCTGTCAGAACGTTAAAGACATGACAGGATCTTGATGTTGGCATAAAAGTAGTTAATCGAGTCTACGAAGGTACGTCTATAATCAGGAGGGTAAAAAAACAGGTAAGTAATTAATACAATCACTACTTAGCGAGACAAATGGCTTCCCATCAAGCAGGCTTCACAAACAACGTTTGTGGAGCAATGGAACGTTGTAACGCCGACCGACTGTACTCCCCTCCGAAATGGGAAGTGAAGTTTGCTTCTTCATTGTGTCAAAATGGGTCACCTCGAGGCGCTTTGTGTTTGTCCAACTTCTGCCGCTGGTGCTTGACTTCTTCCAACAAAGCTCTATCGTCAACTCAAGTAAGTAGGTCCTAAAACAAATGTCGGCCTTTTGTTTAAGATACATGCGTAATATACTCAAGTTTGTGTTGATTACAAATAAGTACTTTTTGGAGACAATAAATACGCTCGTCTAATATGTTCTAAATGCATGAGGAGTAAATAAACATTACTGAAGAAGCTGTAATTTCCTACCTTGTTTAAGCCTTAGCTCTTCTTCCCTTGGCAATATTGCCACATCGAAGTTGTAGGTAGCTACTTTACAGTTAAAATGTTTTTCTTTTCTTCGACAACTTACATACGTTTCCGACTCGGAATATATTATAGGCTATAATTTGTTCATGAACATAAGTATTCATAATTATTTTCATTTTGACAAATTCATTTTCTAAAGACGCTTGATTAAACGTGGATATTTTCTTAGTAAATTCCTCTGTCAACCCCCCTTTTGGATTTAAAGGCGTAAACTGTATTCTTTTTTATTTCTAAAATAATAATAATTTATGAACCATGCCAACTTATCTGTCCTGTCTGAAAATTGAAGTTTAAATGGACAAGATATATATTGCTTCAGAGAAACTGGTAGTTACTCATCTTGAATTTACCTAATATCAAATACAATTAGTCGTTAATCATCACAAGAACCATGCTTGTCTTTTTCCAATATCGTTTCGATTATCTAAGCCTATGTCCAGCTGTGGGTGTCAGAGGGCTGACATGCTGATGATGGAATCATGACATTGACATGAATTACTCAAATATTCTCAGTTGAAAGTATCGCGCGATGGTGAACGAACAAATATAACTAATGTTTCGCTGCTTCAGTGGTTAGTGCTAATGTCATAATAATATTGTGGTTTTTATTAGTGTCAAAATTCAAAGTCAAAGGCAAAATTTCTTTATTTCATCGTTATAAGTGCTATAACATACAGATATACAGTAGCATAACACAAATCTTGATGAACGTCATTTATGACTTTAAAAACAAAAGTAATCGTCCCCGGTTCGAATTAATTTCTTTTGGGAAGAAACTGGCATCTTTTCAAATCGCCAAGGCTTACTGCTTAAGTATACTTAACATAAACATGACTAAATACTAATTTAACAAATGCTTGATGGCCGGATACATGTCTGACTGGTGAACAGCTCAGCTCGTATTTGGGCAGCTCTTGTAATATTACCTGCAACGTAGATTGCAAAATGTATTGTTCTTTCCTGTCTCAATTTGCAATTATTGTGAGCAGAGAGAGGCCGACCTGCCTAAATATAATTAATATCATTGCTCACCTCGTGCTGTCAACACAATGAAGTCGAACCTGTTGGCTCGTGACGTTCCATTAGCTTTATACGGCTCCGATACTACATGATGTGTGCGAGGCCGGTCAGCCGAAAATCACAAGGGATTATGTATTGTTCCAAGGAAAATAGGATTGGTTTTAAAGATAGGTTTGTTGTATCTAACTAGTAACCTTCCCTAACAACAAGTAGGCCGACAACGTGTCACAAATGGGTATGTAACTTGACAGTCATTCCTGGAAGTGAAAGCTCTGTCTGTCAAATAACATTAGCCTTGGCTGTCACAGTTCCCCGGGAGAGGGCGGTTCAATTTACGTTGCTTTATTGTTTTCTAGTCTTTGTTCTGAGTATTGCCGATCTGATATGAATTGAGAAGACGCTTTCCACAATACCATTATGCATTCGACAATTCAATACTGTCGTTGTTCCATTATCAACCTTTACGACAGTTTATATATTTTTTTTAACATTCCTCACCTTTTCTTACAAAATGTTCGCATCACGAACGCAAGTAATTCACTCATTAATACAGATTTATTCTACGTTCCTACATATTCAGCCAGACTGATGATTCATCACTAAATGGGTATGTGTCGGAACATAAGGGAACAAAAACCAATGGTTGAATATAGAATAGTTAGAAAATTAAATCTATAAGTACCTTAAATATAGATAAGACGACAATTCATAGTAAGGAGTACAAGACAACAACATATCATTCGTTCCTCTGGTACGTTTATATTTTAGTAGTAGTCGCAGGTTGTAGTACAACGGCACACGTGTGTACATAAAGCTGGCAAGCCTCATTGTATATTCGAATTGTACCTATTTCCAACTATGCTCAAGTGGAGTTGATGCTTTCAGATTGGTACAACTACTGTCACGCTTGAGAACATTTCACGTCGTTATTGAATAAACATTGACTGTCTGTTATTTTTGCTGATGCATATACCAAACACACAAAATAAACAGATATTTTACATTAATAAAAACAAAACATACATGATTTTGATTGATAATAATATTTCGAAAGCGGGGCAGTAGAAGCACTTGCTATGCCAATTCCCATGGTCCAAAAAGTATTTAACCCTTCGTGACGGAATGTGAACCGATCGTCGTTATATATAGAGTTGACACATCTTCTAGTGTGGTGTCCTTTACCGTATGAGCGTTGTGTAGCGTACATAAATGTTCTGAAAAAAAAGTCCCTTACATTATAACTATTAAATGGCAAATAAAAAAACGATTTTAAATAATCGTGTAGCGTATTTGTATAAACTCGAC
Organism: Conopomorpha cramerella; assembly: GCA_012932125.1. Taxonomy (NCBI): domain Eukaryota; kingdom Metazoa; phylum Arthropoda; class Insecta; order Lepidoptera; family Gracillariidae; genus Conopomorpha; species Conopomorpha cramerella. The sequence continues at coordinate 5,607 of SJJU01011418.1, forward strand.
TTCTTATCACCACTGCATCTCTCATACCTTTTGAACCAATTATACAATTTTAATTGAATAAACAGATTTTAGATACACGTGTCGTGCCCTTTCACTTGATACCCGACTTGGACCTATGTATTCAGGTAATTTAAAAAAAAGTTAAAGTTAAATTATAGTGACCAACATTTAAAAGGGCACACTGCGGTGGTTTGGGCATATGGAGAGAATAGATGAAAGTCGATTCACGTGTACGTATGTATGTAAAATGTTCATCCCCACTTTCAACCCCCATAACTTTGTAAGTGGGTAATCCGACCAAAAAAAAATTTTTTTGTTATAGCTTTATTAGTACGAGAATCATGATGCCACAGACAGACACGTCAAAGTTATAACACCCCTCTTTTTGCACCGGGGGTCAAAAATAAGTAGGTACTACTAAAATAGAATCTTTCAGAAAGCAGAATAGTGAAGTAAAACGACGTTGCTTGTGAAATACAAAGAAAGAGCAAAACGTAAAAATAAAACATTTAGAATTTTAAGCAAGTCAAGAATTCACGTTTTGGATTCAAGAATTGGCTTTGCTTGCGAACCAGTCACACGGAAAGAACTGATACTAAACAGACATCCAGCATTCAGTATTCCCAAGCACATAATAATTATAGTTTATTGTACTTTAATGCGGTGCCTGTTTAAAATAATAACAACTTTCTTGTTTCTTTTCCTCCACTCTCGTCGGCAGCCTGCAAGTGACGGCAAGAATGTTCCGAGGGGAAACAGGAGAAACGAAAGTGGTTTTCTTTATAGACTAATCCGTACTAATATTATAAACCGGCAAGATTTGACTGTTTGAATGTTGGAGGCTCCGTTACTGGTGGACCGATTCCAAAGTATCCTTTACCTTTGGGAAACTACACAATTCTCAGGAGACATAGGCCAAAATTCCTACAGGAACGGATAAAAATGCGAGTAACACCGCGCTGTACAGGTAGTATTTCTTAATTAAATATTTGTGCATCGGAGCAGAAGTTTAGTTTCACGTTTGACTCCTGAAAATGTTTGTCAGTCCTTTTATGATAACAAATTCAAACCTGCGCCTGCAGCAGCTGTCGTCCAGACTTCAGACAGTGCTCATCCCAGATAAATAATAAGGCTGTATTATTACTTCAGTTGTTGTGTTTGACCTTGTGCGGTAGACTAAGCACTTAACATTAATATTCATTACCTTACAATACGGCTATCTAAACCCTAATTATGCCACCTGTCTCACCTTTGTATTCTGTTGTAAGTTTATTTGATCATTCTGGACTAATACAAAGTAATCTATACTAATATTACAATAGGTCATGATTTGTATTTTTGTTACGAATAATCTTCAAAACTACTGGAAATATAGAACAACAACCCAGGCCACAAATTTTACCGTTGTGAGGGTCGTTAGAGGCGGCCGAGGGGACTCTCCAGAGGATGGGCAGCAGCGCTCTCTGCGAGTAAAACTACAACACCACTGCGATCGCGAACCCGCCTGCCAAGCGTGGTGATTATAGGCACCCAAAAAAATCATTGAGGGAGACCCTCGTCCAGGTCGTCATTTGACTGATGATTATGAATCCTACGAAGAAACTGTCGATAACACCACTAAAGCATTTAGAACATACACTGGGTATTGTTAACGTTGCTCACATTCCGCGATTTTTTTTTTATCACGATGAACAAGCGTTTGATCACCATCCTGCCTAATGTTAAGCAGCGATGTGGTCTATCCAATTTAAACAAATACAATCAAGACAGAATAATAACCTAATGGTTATACTTGAAGGTATATTCGCTGACTTCATCGCTTTGCTCCCGCAGTGTTCGGATCATCTTGAAGTGGCGTACGTATTCATTACGCGTCGGCATCGTGAGCTCGTTGAGGTCGACTCGGCGGCGGCCGGGAGAGCACTCGAACCCAGAGAGCCGCAGCATGTTTTCACCTTGGTGCAGCGACTACCTAGTTATAGGCCAATCGCGAGACATTCAGCTCGGACTACAATCATTGTGCATTATTCTATTTTGGAGATTATTTTCTATTCTGAGACTTATGCACGGTTTTGTCTTTTTCAAACGTCAAGGTAATATCAAATGATAGATGAACCTTAGTAAGTTATATATTGTATGACATTTTCTGTTATTATTTTAAGCTATATTTGCAGCCTGACAGTACCAAAAGTTTGCGTGCGTTTGTGTGCGGTGTCAAATCATATCGTTGTGACAACAGTCGATAGGTTTTCTTAAAATCTTGCTTGCCAGTTGTTAACAGTATCCGGCTGCACATAACCACAGTTTTCACAGCTGCAGCCACACAATTGAAATTCCTTTTGTATCTAGTTTACTGCTACCGAAAGTGTTAAGTTTTGCAAATTCCATAAATAAATTCGTGACAGTTCCAAACAATAGTTTGACAAAGCAAAGACAAAGTTCGCTTTGTAAAGACTAAATGCAACAACTTCTCTTAACTGAGGGTGAATTGATAGACAACAACATTTTCGTTGGAGAAAAACTGTTTCATAAAACCCAAGTACGTACACACAGTGTATAACAGTGTGCTTCAGGGAAAGATTTCACAACACGATAAAGACGTTGCTCAAAATTATTTTATGAGTATCATCCTGTACTGACACGAAGCTAAGAAAAATTTATCTTCTTCACATAAACTTAATTCATTCGTCCCATTTAGGAAAACTTTGGAACGTCATCAAGAAAATATCCGCCCCGTTGAAGATTATGTATTAGTGTGGATGAATAATTAAAACATGAACAAAGTAATCCTAATAGCTTATTCTTAATAGCATTAAGGAAGTTATCTTGTTTTATCTATACATAATGTATTTCGCTTCCGGATTATTTCCTTCTAGAATATATTTCGGTATAATTATAGCCACTAAATAAATTATGACACTCACAAGCAATGGCTTCCTATTTGTAAATATTTTCTTTTAAGATCGGTCCAATAAATCCTCAAGCACCCTCAAATCCTCCTCTCTCATCATCATCAGCTCATACTTGTCTACTGCTGGACATAGGCCTCTCCAATTGCACGCCACTGTGATCTGTTTCCGGCTTCTCGCATCCAGCTTCTACCAGCCAACTTGCGCATATCATCAGTCCACCTTGCCTGAGGGTGTCCTACGCTCTGTTTGCCGAGAAGCAGTCTCTACTCGAGAACTCGTTTGCCCCAACGGTTATCGGTTTTACGGCTAATATGGCCAGCCCCCTGCCACTTCAGCTTGTTAAAACGATGAGCTATGTCGATGACTTTGGTTCTCTGTCGGATCACTTCATTTCTGAATCGACCCTTCGGAGAAATAAAAAAAGTATTCTAACAAAATTTAATTTACCCCGTGGAGCTTTTATGCCGATCGTTCGAGTTCCGTTGGTACACTTGCAGTACAGCAGGACTGAAATCCGTAACCACCCGATTGTAAGTCAACTACCCCACTACTGGACCACAGACGCCACAAGTAGTCGTTCGTGCTAAGAAGTAAAAACCAAGTACACAATATAATGAATGAACCAATGAAATATGCGGAGTGAGACAGGTCTGTCTGTAACGTAGCAGGTGGAGATCTAATATTTCTTCCACCCCTCCAGGGGGCAGGCACAGCGACATGTTGGCATATTTTGGCAAATAAAGTAAGGCTATTGCTGAAATGTATGTCGCTCCCCTTGGGAAAACACAACCGTACATTTACCCTATGTATTGGTAAATAGAGGTCTCAGAACACGTTACCGTGTAATACAGATTGACATTCCGGTAATGGCTCGGCCACTTCTTTTCTTATAATATTATTATGATTGCTATTTCAGGGACTATGGGTAAACTTTAATCATAATTGGATATTTGGTATTTTGGTATTTCATTCAGTGTTTGAGTTCAACCTACACATAATATTCAAGTACAGAATGGAACAGTCACAATAACAACTTTGGAAAATGATTTGAAATAAGTGGGTCAGGATCATTCGCCGGTGTCAGCTAGTTGAACAGTGTACGTGGGATGTGCAGCCCTAGTGTGTGTACACGCGACACAGGTTCGACACTCCTCGACTACCCGTCACCCGGCACGTGACTCACCTGGCCCCAGCCCCCGCGAGCGCCCTCAGCGGCACTCCGCACGGTCTGCCGCAAGCTACCGCCACAGCCACTATCTTCACTAATTATATTCCCGTTTGACTTCCCCTTCCCAACCTATTCTACACTCTAAGAAACAGGCAGTACGTCTCAAAATACAACGCGACCCGAGGATAGGTCAAGTAGGTGTCTCACGATGGATTAAAGCACTTTTCATCTTGCGAGTGTTTTTGTCGACGGCGAAATTCGTAGGAACTTATCGTTTTGGCTCGAAAGCGCGAATGAAATCCATTTGATACGACGAATTTACGCGACTAAATTGGTACTATATGCTTCGTGTTGACATAACAGATTTATGGAGCCCAAACAACAATAAGTTTGAGATAATTTGAGCTAAGTTCAGACAAACAGGCTCTAACTTTCCCCAGGAGTTGCGTCAAGTTCTGACAGTGAGCGCAATCATGATCACTTATCGTCTGTATTAACAGGGTTAGCTTAGGCACGCTCTGTGGGTAAAGTACACCAACATTTTTGATAAAACTTGTTCAATAAGGAGGAACCTTTACAAAGTCGTGTTTCCGCATTAGAAGGTTTATGAAGTTTCTAACTAAATCAACAATCTCTGACAGTCAAAATGTGTCAAGGGCAAGAGTCAACGTCTGTAGTCGTAACACGGACGACCAAGACTCACGTCAAACAACTTGCGTCACGTATTTGGAAAAGCTGATGTTATAACATACAAAGTACAAACTTGCAATGGCATGCAGCAAGCAAGTGACTTTCACGATACTACTGAAATATTCGTAAAGTTATTCAGCATAGCTCTCCAAAGGTTACGTATGTGTAATGTTTATTATCACTTGATCCGCCGCCATGTTGTTGTTGCTCTAAAAGTTCAAGTCAAGTCCTTCACCATAGCCTAACTAGTTCCCAAGCCTAACAAAACCTAGCTTAATTTATTCATAAGCTAGTAGTCGCGCGGTCGTCGGTGGAGGGTACAATATTCGCTGTGACGTCACAACACGAAACACTCAACTTTTTACCATCATCGGGCACCCTTTGTAAGAGCGCCACGGATAGCTCACGAGCGATTTCATACGAGAAGCGAGCTACATATCAGGTTTTTAACCTTAATTCACCAGGGTCACATAGAATTACACTACAAGTTTCAACACTTTCCAATTGTTAATTTGCCTCGCGTGGTGCGTCGTGCTTTCCAATACGTTCCTAGAATGACATACTGAAACTGGCTAGTGACGAGGCAATTGATACATGGCGATTCCCTTAGTTTAGAGTAACATGTGCCCCTGCCATATTGAGTAATTTTGTATTATGATTATCACGTGCTTAGTATGTTTAGCCAACAAGTAAATGGAAAAAATAAATGTTGTGTCGTAACCATAATAATAAATATACCGAAACTAAACTATAAATACAGGGTGGAAAAAAGTTATGGGCCCTGGAGGGGAACTGCTTTAAATTCTTTAGTTAGCTCATTTTACTGAAAGGAATCATTCCTTTATTTTTAAAAAGAAACAAAACTGCATTTAAACATTTTTAAAATTTTGCTGGTATCAACCGGGAATCGAACCGACTAAAAATTAAAAATAAACCCTCGCTACGAATCGGTAGGCTTATTGTTTGGGATATACTTTGTCTTCAACTTTTTTCAGTAGGAAAATAAAAATGTGCAAGAATTGTTTCAATTTCGATACCCGCTGCACCCGACACGTTTAATCTTTAGTTGCAACTGTGCATTCTGTTTTACCCTAATCGACTTAGGTATTTGTTATAATCTAAGTTCCAAAATGTACGTTCTCAGTTCTGCCGAGTGCTTTCCGTGACATTTGAGTGCGTCAGGCTCCGCTTGTCGCTCGGCCTGTGACCGCGGCAACGTTTTAATCGCAGCGGCGCTCCGCGGAGACAAAAGAGCGAGTGACTCGTCATCTCTCGCCGCCGCCGCCGCCGCCGCCGCCGCTCAACTGATGTCGCCGGGACTATTGTTATAAAAAGCGACATACAGATCGATATGCGACCTCAATCAGCATCTGTGCTCACATTGTTACCTACGTATATTGACTAACGATACACATTATTGAAGCTATTCATTAGTGTAACATTTACTACAACACTATTTCTCAATATGTTATATATTATAGTAGGTGTTACAACAAAATACAAATTTAATATAGTGTTTCAATGATGGACCCTGTAGCTGGAGTGACGGTAAGGTAGACACTACAACACTATTATCACGCCCTAACGAACATGGAAACTTCATAGCTCAAGAATAGCACCGTTGAGCTCTGAAACACTACTCTAATTGCTATTACTGACAATGTTCGCCTGTTCTTCAATTCTATAATTTTTTTTTTAAACTTCAGACTAGACCAATATTTTAATTTGATGATCACTTTAGCACTATTATGTACAGTCACCGGTACGGTACGGTTTATTTCCCATTATGCAATATTTTATATATATTCAAATAATCGTATACCAACTTCAATTGTGCCTTCTAGTTCAATCCTATACCTTGCTACATTTATACAACAAACACCGAGCTCTGTTTCATAAGATGCATTTCCTATCAGTTTTGTTCTCAACTCGTAAGATGAGACGACGCAAATCCGCATCAATGGGTACATCCGCTGCAATAATCCCTAGCTCAATAAGGCAACGCAAGCAAACCAGTCTCGCGATTTCAATATCAGAAAGCTTTTTACAAGCTTACCCACAATCTGACCTGGCGGACTTTTTTTACAGAACGGAAAATATTGAACGAAGACGAAATAATTATATTGGCTTTCAGTTTCCATGGTTTTAAAGCTTTCATTCTAATCCTTCGTACAATTCGGAACGATTTGCATTACTTTTTATCAAAATTTATGTTGAAAAACACATAAAATAAATTGTGAAAAAGGATTATCAATTCTAATAAAAATTAACCAAATGAGAATTTTAAAGTAAAGTTGAAATTACATTGCCGGTGGACAAAAAATAACTATATTGACGTTGTTTTTCCGTACGCCGCAAATGATGTACGATCATTACGCGAGGAACGTCAGCTAGGGCAGTCCGCCCGCCCAGCCGCCGCCCGCCCGCGCCAGGTATAACGATTCATTAAAGTAATGAAACAAGATATACTTTTCTTTATGATCCACAGGCCACAGTAATACGTGCGCTTGGTTCCATAGCGTAATCCTTAGTGATCTTGTTAGCTTAATAAGGATGGTTCATTTTGTATTTTTAACCCACGAAAAACGGGGGAGGTTCTCATGTCGACTCGTATACCTTTTTTATGTATGTACACGCAAAACTTTGTACAGAGTAGTTTGATTTTGATAATGATTTTATTAGAAAGGAGGTCGTCCATATTTTGAAAAGAAGAATTATTTGCTTTTAAGTTTTTACGGCTGTATCATTTATTTGTTAAAAAGGTTTATTTGTTTCTTATACCCAAAGTTGAGAACTTGTCACGCGGAATTAATGGAGCGTTTTAGTTATTGAAACTTAACAAAAGTTGTGCAAACTTGAACTTAAGTTCGAATAGATAGCTAAATTAAATTCACTCAAAATCAGTTGGTCATCTTACAACAAGAAGGTCCAATTCAAAATAAAAGGTAAATGAACTATTTCAAAAATAAAAAGCTTCCTGAAAGTCGTTACAATATCAACTGAGCGGAAAAGTTCTGTTTTTGTATTGATTTACTGTTTATAAATAAAAGTAAACATCCCCGTTTGGAATTAATTTTTTTTGCTAGAAAAACGGGAGATAAATTATCCTATATACATAATTATTTTCAATGTATTAAGGGATAGATAATGTTTTATCACTGACTAATATAATACTGCTTGATGGCAGGATGCAAGGACCGGATAATCAGGATATGAACAATCCTGCACCGGCGAGGGGAGGATATAAAAAAGAAACAATTTTTCAGATTGCAGTAAAGAGAAATGGCACAAATACGTCTAGTGCTTTCACATGTTGTAGAATTCACTATTTACCCCCTTACGGATAAACGCGCTGTCACTCATACATACATTATCGCGGCTCTACTGGAAGTGGTTATTCCGTATTTAACATACAACTGATCTTTGGAATAGTTATTCTACTATTATTGGTAATTGCCGCTATTGGGGCCCTTAGATTGTATTAAAATTAGACATGTCAGTCAATTTCGGTTACTTGAAATAGACTGAGTGTTGCTCGAAAAAAAAACCGGCCAAGTGCGAGTCGGACTCGCGCACCGAGGGTTCCGTACAAACCTGCAAGGTTTACAAAGTTCGTTCATTACGACAATCGAGTCATAACTATGCTATTTTTATTGATATAAAAATAACTCACTTTTCAATAGCTCTACGCGTTCATGAGGAAAAAAGTAATAAGTTTATATTTATTAAAAAATATATATTTTGTAATGTAACTAAAAATTTAAGGTTTTCGGAATTTTTCCTTTATGTGTGCTTTAAAACGTTGCTTCATGCCAAATTTCAAGATTCTAGGTCGACTGGAAGTACCCTTTAGGTTTTGATTCCTTTGCGAGTACTTGCGAGTTTCAAAATATGCAGCTTAAATTGCTTGCTGTTTCTTTTGATTGCGTTGTCATAGAAGTTTGATTTTGTTACAGCTTAAAGGTATTATAGACCTGAGTATTTGGTATGAATTTCAATTTAATACCTCTACGCGTTTATGAGGAAATGGGTAGTAAGTTTAAAATTATTATAAAAAAATATATTATGTGATGTAACTAAAAATTTATGGTTTTCGTAATTTTTCCTTTATCTATGCTATAAGACGTTGCTTCGTACCAAATTTCAAGATTTTGAGTTCACGGGAAGCACCCTGTAGGTTTTGATTTCCTTGCAAGTGTCGAAAATTTGCGGCATAAACGGCTGTATCTT
>SJJU01011422.1:0-10575 GCA_012932125.1 Conopomorpha cramerella
CGCGGATTTAAGTATCTCTGAAGTTTCTGTACATCCCTAATTAATTAGCCACATTACGTCCACTGCTGGATGAGGGCCTCCCCCAATGATTTCCCGGATAACTCGGGGGAAAGTCAATAAGTCAGTCACGATTGGCATGCGGGTTGGCGATCGCAGGGGGGTTGTGGTTTCACATTATTTTTTTTGAGTTTATCTTCCTAATCAATAATAACAGAAGACGTGCATTTATATGATGGCTTAAGCGACAGTTTTGTCCTAATAATAATTTGAGTATGCAGTTTGCTTCTCGCCTTTTTTTCTGCGTTGATTGGCATAAGTTTGTAGCTGGATGACGTACTTTGATGTCGCTTACGCGGTAGAGATTACGTGTTTTCCGTTCAAAACATTGCTATTTTTAAACAATAAATCATTCTTCTGTAAAAAGCGTCTGTAGTCCAGTTGGTCGGATACTTGACTTGTAACCGGGAGGTCGCGGGTTCGAGTGCGGCTACTGGACGTGTACCAATGGGACTCTTTTTCAGAGCCTATGTACGCAACGCAACGCTCGTACGGGGAGGGACAACATCGTGATGAAACCCGCACACCACAAGGTGTGTGAACCCTCTAACGGCGAAGGGCTCACCCCCTGTCACGTTGGGTTAAATACGCTTGGTGAACCGTGGCATTTGCTTATTAAGCAAGTGCCTCTGCCTACCCCGCTTTGGGATTAAAAGGCGTGAAGTGTATTTTTTTTTCCCTGTAAAATCACTTAAATCTCGCTTACGACAAGTTGGTAAATAAATCTTCATCTATATATACTTTCGTCGTTGTTGCGCAAATAAATATTTATTGTTTTTAAACTGATACTGAATTCGGCGGAATGGAAACACCGAGAGAGGTTTGTCAGGTGTGTAACAGATTGTGATTAACTGTCTCTGCCTACCCCCCCGCTTCATAAGTGTGTATGTTCTCCAGCAAAAACAAATCTCCATGCGAAATTAACAAAACAACTTTCGTACAACCTAAAATAATGCTCTCTATCAAATTCCTACTCTAACTACTTAGAAATAATACTTAAATTACTTTACAAACTACGTCTACGATAGGTGGGTAATACAAAGTAACTTGTTCAACGTAATTTGAATACCGTTTGTATGAAATTTTATCGGCATAGAGTTCAGAATGCAGTGTCAAGTGTTATTTCTCTGATTGTTCGTGGTGGATAAAGTTTATGAAATCAGTCAGAAGTTTGCGTCCCCTTCACCTCGGAGGTCTGTCAACTATACACTCCTGCATATTCATAACAATAGGATTCACATCAGCTATGCAACGTTCTTATGAGAAGTTTGCGCTAAACTTTATGCGCACGGGGCGTTGAATAATAAATACAGAACCTGTATACATATAGTGTACCTTTGATACGTTTACTTATTTAAAGATTGTTCAGGAAAATTCTCAGGACAATGTTACAAAACAGACTTCAGCATTTTACGTTTTAATCAAACATCGGTGGTAATATAAAATGATTTGCAGTGCCTATATTTCATCTTTTTTTTACCCCCAACGCAAAAAGCGGGGTGTTATAAGATTGACGTGTCTGTCTGTATGTGGCATCATAGCTCCCGAACGAAAGAACTGATTTCAATTTAGTTTTTTTGTATTACAGGTGTTTTACCTTTTTTTTTACCGAGCCTACCTAGTGTGAGATAAGGGCAGGAAAATGATGAATGATGTATTACAGGTGTTTTACGGGCGAGTGTTCTTAGCTATGTTTGGTGGAAATCGGTTCACCCACTCAAAACTTATGGGGGTCGAAAGTGGGGATGAAAAATCTTACTTGAGCAAATATGTCCAAGTGGGGTATCAAATGAAAGGCCACGACACGAACATTTGAAATCGGGGTTATTTTAAATTTTGTAATTTATAGTTGTTCTGTAGCGTCTTTAGTTGAATGAATTTGATTATCCAAGACAAGGCTAGGATAGGACCCTCAGCGATTTAATCCAGTCGTCATTAATTGAGTTCTATTCTATTCTGGATGCCGTTGTAGATCCTGGCACAGTGATGGGAAAAATGGTGGGTTAATTACTTACTGGAAGGCTTAGCCTAGTCGTAATTCACTGAATTCTATTCTTTTTTTTTTTTTTCTATTTTGGGACTGAAGTGGTCTATTCTAGATGCCGCTGTAGATTCTGCCTCAGGAAGGAGTCATAGTGGATAGTGGTATGAAAGAGGGTAACATGATCCCTGTAGTGGAAAATTAAGACTTCACAAATTTTGTAGTGCACCTACCTAATAATAAAAACGCAATCCTTTGCAAAAGGCGACAAGAATTTTCGGAAAATTACCCTTAACGATATTAGTACAATGTTTACCCTACCAAAAAAAAACAATTCCACAGAGGTTAAATTTCGATAGCAGATTTTGTCCCCGGTTTTATAACGCGGATCGAAAACCGCCTTCAGAACAACAGCAACAAAAAACAAAACAATCCCAGACGGATTTAAACAGAGAAAAAGGAAAACCGCAATCGAATGCTATCACTAATGGATATGGAAATGCACCCATTATCATTTTATAAATGGATTTACGTTCCCGACGGACGATGGTGCATCAATATTCAGGAATATCGGTTTTGGGCGTATTATGCTAACTAGCCACATTTAATTATTGTCCGGCGAGATGGTACAGGCGGTGTACGTTTGTGCTTCACGTAGATCCGTTGTGCATTTGAATTGCACTGGGTTTTCATTGCTACTTTAGATCAAGACTGATTGACAGAATTAAGGCTAATTTAGATTGGGAACATTGAGACAATGCTTGATGACTAGTCATGGTTGTTGGGACGTGATCGTGGTGATCCACCATGGGTGAATTTCACTTCCTATCAATAATACACACATCAAAAGTGTTTAGGGATCAAGTACATTTTAGAAGATTGCAATCAATAATATATTTGACAAAAACTGAATTCATTCATAATTTATTCAAAATGTGGTGATAAGTCATTGATACAGGCATGGGGAATTAGGTAGGAGACCAATCCAGAAGATAAGATTTGATTTAAATAAATCAGATTTTTTTTAGAGCGAAATATGTTATTGATCCCTAGACACTTTTGATGTGTGTAGTATGTAATACATAATGATACTACCTTTGTACGGTATATGAACCCTATCCCGTTGGGTTAAATGCACTTGATGAACTGTGGGTTTGCTTGGCAAGTGCCTCTGCCTACCCCGCTTTGGGATTTAATGGCGTGAAGTGTATTTTTTTACTACCGTTACCACTATAACATCTATAACGTTTCTAAGTCGCGATGCGTACTTTACTAATAACGGTAAGATTTTTATACCTACTGAGACGTTTTTTCAAAAGCAAACGGGTATGAGAGTTTTCAAAAATACATTTATGATGTAGGTAGGTGTCCTCAGTACTGAAAACTCACAACACATCATAACTGATTTCTGATCGATGACATTTGTTCAATCATCATTAAGATACGGTTTTTATAATACGACTAGTGAACGCGATTTTATCTGCGTATTAACCCGAAATACATCAGCCTTTTTAACTGATCGCTAGTTAAAGTCATTTAGGAATTGAAATAAAAAAAAGTGAAACACGTGTTCTTATATTTCTATTAAAAATAACTAAGTTCTAGAACCATAACTTGAAAAATAACATTTTTCTGATATAAACTTCACCCCCTTAGGGGATGAATTTAAGTAAATCCTTTCTTATCTCATAAAAGGAAACTCTGTGCAAAATTTTAAATAGAGAGGCGTTCTAGAAGGAACATAGGTGTCGACAGGCTGTTTGATGCTAGGCTACAAAGTCTAGAGCATCGCCGCAAGGTTTATAGGCTCGCAGCCTATCTGACTACTATCAAAAAAAGAAGGATTTGAGTATTATATATTGCGTGTAAAACATATTAAATATTATATATTCCAAGATACACAAAGCTCAACTTAACTTCTCAGTTGTATATCAAATACGGAATAACCAGTTCAAGTAGACCTGTAATAACCGTTGTATAAGTGACAATGCGTTTATTGGTAAGGGCATCAGCCGGTATCCACTTTCTAGAAAGTACAATTTTCACACGTGAAACGAGAATGTTTCACGTGTGCAAATTTTCGCGTGTCGTAAAGAAACCTCCTCATCATGTCAAAGAAGGAACACTGCCGAAAACGTACACCGAATAAAATATTCCATTCGGTACCTCGGTGTCAAGAAACTCCCTTACACTTGAGTGAACCCACTTTTCACTTACAGTGGCAAACACACTGACCGGTTTCCTTTTAAAACCTTCTCTATTAGACCACCTCAAAGATAAGGACCGCCAAAGTCTCCAACTGTATGTATTCGCACATGTGTTACTAAGGTTCATTTCCTTTTCGTGAAAGGAAACAAGATCTTAAAAGTGTGCAGCGTAAGGTTGTTTATGGTATGCGGAACGTACAGGATATTAAAATAGTGAGTGACAAAACAAATAGGGCATCCTATTTCCCTGGTGGTCGGCATTCATGTGTTACGTCACATGTATGTTTGCTGGATTCTTTTGACGTTGGCTCAGATGGTTATCGTCACTTTAAGAAAATATCTCTGTGGCACATACATATTTACGATTGTGATACGTCATATTACTGTATTCATAGGGTGTTTTTGTGCCCCGAGGTTGTTACTATCTCGTTGAAAAGTCGGGATAATATATCTTAATCCAGATTATAGCTTAATCATGATCAGCCACAAAACATCCACTGCTGGACGAAGGGGGAAGGGAATTCCGTCATTTGGGGCCATGCTTGGCTGGCGGGTTGGCAATACCAGTCGTGTTGTGGTTTAACTCACAGCAGCCCGTTCTCTGCAGAGCTCCCTCGGTCGCCTCTTACGATTCCCATGACGGGAATAGTTGGGCTGGGATGGTGACACATCTATTCTATCTGCCGTCACCACAGGGCATTATTATTATGATTAGAAACTATAACTTAACTAACCTTAACTTACACTCTTACAACTAACTAACCAACCAAGAAGTTTCGTCATAATCCATGGAGTAGATTCTCCTTGAAGAATTAACAATCGTATACATCGACAGCCGTTTATGAGCTATTCTTACAGTCTGTAGTTGTATAATTATATCTCGCTCATTTTGTAGGTCATCTGAGCAGGATAGAAGTAAAAAATGTTTGTCGGTTTGTTTAGATATCGACGAATTGAATAAGTATTCGGGATGCGTAAAATAATAAAACCAGGATGAACAATTGATGCATACGCACACGCGCTTTTAATTCAATATTAAAAAGTAATGCAATGGCGGGAACAATAAAAAATAAAAACATTATTACAGCGCCTACAAAATTGAGAACGCAATGTCACAAATGAGGTCGTTGCTCAAAGTAGGTATTAATGACAATTAGGTGTTGCATACTAAACTTATCAATTAACTTAAACTATTTCCTCAGATTAAATAATAATTCAACACGGGTATATTTTAAAAAGCTTAAACTGTACAGTCGGCCAACTATCTGGTGTACCACCCTACGGTTGAAACTCAAATGAATGTAATTAGACGATTAGGTTATTTCTTTCACAATTCAACACAAGAAATGTCATCAAAACTGGCAGACCATTTTCTTAGTCAACGTTGGCTAACATAGTATAAAACTAATAATCAATACATAGAATAAAACAAAGTCGCCTCCCGCTGTCTGTTGCTAATGTTGCTATGTAAGTATGCTTAAATCTTTACAACTACGCAATGGATTTGAATGCGGTTTCTTTTGTTAGATATAGTGATTGTAGAGGAAGGTTTACATGTATAATGCATTCATAATAAAGTACAAAAACATACAGTATCAGCTTTTTACTCGTGCGAAGCGAACGCTAGTTTTATACATATTTTTCATTTGGACTTCAGAATGGAAATTTCCACTGGACTATTTTCCATTAGGATCAAATGACAGCAAATAGAATTAGCAAGCAAAATTCTGAAATTCAACTCATCATCATCATCATCATCAGCCCATACCTGTCCACTATTCAACTCATAACTAAAACATTAATACCGTAAACGGGTTGTGCGAGAACACGTCTCTTGTCCTACACACAGATCAAGACTACTAGTCAAACTTATACGAGGATAACGGCGCAGTGTCTTCTAGTAAGTAATAAATAACCCGACAAATTGGTGCGGTACATAGAAAACAACCTTTCAAATACAGAACGCATAATACGAATACCCACTTACCTCCACAAAGGAGTGAGCGGAGAAAAAAAAACGTAGATCGCGCGAAATGTTGCCACAAAAATGTGTTGGGAATATCAAATGTATTCCGAAGAAATTGTGTTGGTATATGAAGAAAGTGTGGACGGGAAGAAAGAATAATGGGAAACCCCTGAACAAATATATACAAAAGCTACATCTGAAAAACTGAGTACATTCACTAGGCAAACTGACTTGAACATACAATGAGGAGTTAAAAAAAATAATCGGTCAAATATAGTGGGAACGTTCCTTAGGCCTCTCGAATGTTCGACACACTTACTACACTACACTACGGCATTCTAGTCGTTGTTTCTCGACCCCCGGATATCAATATATTGTTAACAGTATTTATCTGCTATTACAAGTATCTGCATGTATTATACATATAAATCTTCCTCTAAAATCACTCTATCTTCTCTCTTAAGAAATCCGATACGTAGATAATTTTTTTATGATAAAACAGAGGTAAGTTCGAGCTTGTTTTTTATTATATTCTCGCCTTTATACCCGGTGGACAATATTGAGTTATCCGTTGCGTAGTTTTAAAGATCTAAGCATACATAGGGGCAGACAGCGGGAGACGACTTTGTTTTATACTGATGTTGCGCCTTTCATGTTGTAGGTTCCCATATGTTTTTAATATACATTTCTAAAACTGCGCAATTATATTCTGAATGTTTTGAACAATGTTTTCAGGCATAGCTTGTTAAAATTTGACGAAATTAAATGAGTCAGCACAGCGGCTGTTGAATTTCGAATAGGCCGCTATTTCGTTATGTCAAACGGGCCCGACATATCGTGGGTACGATTAAAAGCTCTTCAAAATCAATTCATAATCCTACGGCCAACAAACCGTACTGAAACCAAATAAAGCTGACACTCATTAAGCTTAAAACTGTTTCGGTTGAAAGCTCAAAAGTTTCCTTATCGGAGCACAAAACGAGAACACATAATGGCTCGCAATTCCCGCCCAAGTTTTGATTGATTAAAACTGGAATGATTTACGTTAGCAATAAAGCAATTTTGGTTTTCAACGCGTCTGTTCGATCACTAGGAATATTTACCTTAATTTAATTCAACCGCAGTAGGAAGCTGTTTGTTAATCAACGGCTTGGTATGTTGGTGTATACAATCATACGCACCTACAACGTGTTAACGAATAAACGTAGCAACCATGAAACTGCATACTAATTAGGAATAGAGTCCATTTCAGCACAATATAACATAGGTTACATTTTTTAGATTTGGTACTTTTGGTGTTGCAGTTTCTTAACAGTTATTTTATTTATTTATTTAGACACAC
The DNA here is from genome assembly GCA_012932125.1 of Conopomorpha cramerella. NCBI lineage: Eukaryota > Metazoa > Arthropoda > Insecta > Lepidoptera > Gracillariidae > Conopomorpha > Conopomorpha cramerella. Next base: position 7,554 of record SJJU01011422.1, read on the forward strand.
CAACAATTTACACACAATACATTAAAAAAATACATTATTTAGTTACAAGTACTGGTATGCAAATGTATAACAGGTGAGTACATCGTTTACAATTAAAGGCAAGCAGACATAAACCAATAAAATTAAATTTAACTAATATTTAAACTAAAAGTAAGTATGATCATTTTGTTCATTCATTATATGTATTATTCATTATAACAGTTATTAAGTAGGTAGGTACTTATCTTAGTTCAACGAACATTGTATCACATACACACACCAAGCCATGCGCTCGGTCGCCAAACGTAAGCGACGTTTAAAGGTCCACTAAAAATGGACTCAAATATATTATATTTATATTATAAAAATAAATAAATACACTTCACGCCTTTTAATCCCAAAGCAGGGTAGGCAGAGGCACTTGCTTAATAAGCAAATGCCCACGGTTCATCAAGCGTAATTAACCCAACGTGACAGGGGGTGCACGTCCAGTAACCGGATTCGAACCCGCGCGATCTCCCGGTTACAAGTCAAGTATCCGACGAACTGGACTACAGAAATAAATAAATTTAGGTACTAGTTGACCCGGCGAACGTTGTTTTACCATACATTATTATACATAATTTAAATCTTGGTCTAAATCTGGAATCACTCTATCTATTATAGTCAACCGTATCAAATTCAGTTGCGTAGTTTTACAGATCTAAGGATACATAGAGGCAGACAGCGGGAAGCTACTTTGTTTTATAATATGTAGTGATTATGCAGTGGGCTGACATGATACTGATTTGGCCGCGATACAAAAAGAGTGTTAAATGATTGTACGAAAGACTGATGTGTTCTTCTATTAGACTACGTGATTTCGCGTTTTCTTCTCTAAAGAAATGCTCTCTAAGACTCATTTTTGAAAGTTGCTAGGTTTTCATTTTGAGTGAGGAGCGTGTGGCGTCGGCGTATATTTTTTTCTCCTAATTTAGATCCTAATAGAGACGAGAAACTTTTCAGCAATTATTTTTCAATGAAGTATAATTAATCCACCGCCGACGACGTCAGCTCACTGCATTATGGTAATTAATTTTGCCATCCTTAGGCAATGAACACACAGTTGCAAGTATAATTTGCTAAGTCTTGTTTTCGTACTGTTTCCTGTGTTCCTTTAATTATTTTTGAATGTATTCATTTGTATGACTCTAGTTTTGTTAGCCAGGTCGTACTCGTAATTATTTTTATCAAAGTTTGGTTTAATATAAAATTTCTTGTTTAATGTCGTTTTAGTTTTTATAAATAATATTATTACAAATTGCAATTCACCACGATAATTCGTTGTTGCGAAAATGTAATCTGATTCCTCAGAACTTTGTTATTCATTTATTCGTTTTTGCTAACGACTTGGCAGTAGTAAGACCGTCATGGCCTACAGCGGCATAAACACATAGTAAAAACATAGAAACAAAAATGCCAATGTGAGCAATAATTAATGATCAAACGGTTTCGGCGAATATGACTAAAATTAATTCAGCACCTAATATTATATTAATTTTATATCTCGCTACTATACCTACGCCTATAGTACACATACACTACACAAACACACACACACTCCCACACTGCACACTCATACACATATTAACACTACATACACATACGTAAACTAATTTATTCGCTTTATTAATTTTCAGTTTTAAATGCACTGGTTTGATTATAATATATTGTTAGTTTAATTATGTTTATATACGAAAGAACGGCTCCTTCTGATACAGTCAATAATGATTACAAGAAAGATTTTTACTCAATATACAGTAATTAAATCATTTTTTAAGGAAACGCGCACTGACATGATATTAAATGTTTAAAACGGGTATTATAGTGCGAAGATTAACCAACGATAAGCAGTCAGCTCGCGACCACGACACATGTAACTGTGTCGAAACGTCGGGCAAACAACGAAGGTAAGCTGAATGCTTATCGTTGGTTAATCTTCGCGCTATAATACCCGTTTTAAACATTTAATATCATACAGTAATTATGTAACGTAAGTCAATTAAAACAAAAAAGAAATATATTGTATCTCGGCCAACCTTGAGTACTAGACCTTACAGCATCTGCATAAGACAAGTTTCATTTCCTAAGTGTTAATTACGAACTAGACAGTTTTATGAGAGTAAAAAGAAACAGCTTGGCGTTTCAACTACATCCGTCCCCCTCTCACACTAAATAAGAGTTTGTGAGGTCCATGACTCTTGATTGTCGCTCATGTAAAATAAAAATAAAAAAATACACTTCACGCCTTTTAATCCCACAGCGGGGTAGGCAGAGGCACTTGCTAAAGCAAATGCCCACGGTTCACCAAGCGTATTTAACCCAACGTGACAGGGGGTGAGCCCATCGCCGTTATAGTGTTCACACACCATGTGGTGTGCGGGTTTCATCACGATGTTGTCCTTCACCGTACGAGCGTTGCGTTGCGTACATAGGCTCTGAAAAAGAGTCCCATTGGTACACGTTTAGTAGCCGGACTCGAACCCGCGACCTCTCGCGATCACAAGTCAAGTATCCGACCAACTGGACCACAGACGCTGTTACCAACTGGACCAGAGACGTGTATTTTATTAAAAGTGTGGCGAATACCTACATATTCCTCAGTCCAAGTTTTCCTGTCTTGGCGAAGCGACCGAGAGAACTCTCCAGAGGATGGGAAGCAGTGCTCTCTCTGAGTAACCAACCCAACCCACCTGCCAAGCGTGGCAATTATTGGCATTTCCTGCGAAAAAAAGCATGGAAACCTCTTGGGTGACATACGTGAAAAAAAAAGAAAAGTAAAAAAAAGTATTTATTTTCCTGAACTTATTTTTTACAATTTTTGGTTAACAGAGTCTTCCCTGTAAGTAGTCAAAGACACTTGTGCTGGAAATGACTCGCAACTTCCCTGCGGTATACGTTTACAGGATATTTTTCCCTTTTCCTTTTTTTTACAAAACAATCAAAATTAAAATTAGATGGGCTTGTGACAATAATTAGGTGAAGAATATGCGCGTGTGCGTGT
>SJJU01011425.1:0-18170 GCA_012932125.1 Conopomorpha cramerella
GATATTGAGTATCCTTAGAGCAAGAGGTGCAAAAACTGCTGTTAATTATGAAACAGCGAAGTGTATTATTCTAGTAATACATTGCTATTTTTTCCATGGAAACAATTGTTAGGAAACAATTCTTGACTATTACCATTTCAATTAATAATTCCAAAAGATATTTTAGGTTAAATACGCTTGGTGAACCGTGGGCATTTGCTTACTAAGCAAGTGCCTCTGCCTACCCCGCTTTGGGACTAAAAGGCGTGAAGTGTATTTATATTATTATTTATATTTTAGGTCCTGTTGTACAGAAACAAACTACGTACCTACCTACGTAGTGGGTTAAGTTCAATACCGCACATCTACCAACCGTGACGTTAATTAAAGGGATAAAAATGTCTGAAGTAATATATATACGTGTAATTTACCCATTTGTAAGCCAATTTACGCTTCTTGTGATGTGTATCAGTCGTTTGTAACAAATTGAAGTGGAGACTCGGACATATACAGAAGCTCTATTGAAGCTCATCTTCCATTTACGAGCTTATTAGATACGCGGCGTGCCCTCAGATTATCAAATTTCTGTCTGTGAAGCTCTAAAAATTACCCTCTGTAGCTTAGTCATCGCCGTACTCGACAATGTACCTAATATAAATCAACAGGTTGTGGATTCTAGCGTGTATGGTACGGGTATTTTTGTGGGTGCGCTCATACGTTGAAAAATATCCAGAGCACCACGTTGCTACAATCAGCTCCATATTCTACCCTTAGATCATATCAGTATTGGATATTATCCAAAGAAATATGTTTTTATTTATTATAGTACAATGTGTGACGTCGGCATTGTCATTATAGGTAATAATGAAATGTTGCTTTTTGCTTTTGAACTGCCTATTTGGGGTGGAAAGAGTAATTGAATACGTATAACATTAATAATTATTACCATTACATTAATCTTTTTTACTTATTATTTATTCGTTTGCATGACTGAAAAGGGTTTCCCACATCACAAGTGTAACTAAAGTAAATATTTTTAAGCCTTCACGTTCCAATAACTCAGCAGCTAATTAGGTTGTTACAGCCAAAGTTCGTGACAAAAAATCTTAAAGCCAACTTTCGTGTTACACTGTGCCCTAATTTCAAGACCTTGTTCCTAATAATTTTACTAATGTTGCCACTAAAAAATACATATTGATGTGGGCTACAAGGATCTTTTGACGTGTACCTTAAAGTTTTAGGAACGAGTTGTGTTTTGATTCATAATCCGTATTATAAACAAAAATGAACATACATTTATTTATTTGGCATTAGAAAACGATATACAGCTGATTGACATTAGCTAAAAGAAGTTTTCACTTTCAAAACGTGTAATCACGATAGGAAGATACGAATTAATTTAATCACATTAAGTTTAGTGAATTATCATGGATATCATTGGGGAAGGCCCTCTTCCAGCAGTGGACGTCATGTGGCTGATGATGATGACGAAGTTTGGTAACACTAGGTTTCAGGGAGACATGAAATAAGAACGAATAGTATTAATATAGTCTCTCTGACCTGTATTAACAGGAGTGACAAGAAATCACATTAACTATTCAGCACTCCCGCGCCAAATGATCCGGAATGTACACGTTCCGGTAAAAACAAAGTTATTTGACTATTTACTCGTTATAAGTACCAGCGCGCTGTAATGGGGGTGATAAGTAAGCTGTTAGCCCAAAGCGCCATAAACCTACTATTACTTGGATAACCTTTTAAGCGTTGTATTGAAAGGTAAACCAAGTTGTTAGCTGATGGGCGTAAAAAGCTTTTTATAAAGTAAAGAATCATTGTGGAATATCATTCATATATCTGAATCTTAACTTCCCTCATCACTTAAAAAAATATGTATTGTTTAATTTACACACAGTTGTCAATGGTAGCATATAAGAAGCCATAAAAGGAACAGCAACATTGTTTTGAACTAAACAATGATCAACTTTTTATCCTCCATAAGTACCGAACCTAAGCGACTTGTTCAAGAAAATTGTCTTATTTTGCTACTTAATGCACTAGCCGACATGTGAACTTCGTATCTCCGCATCAGTCGTAAACATTTGTCGACCTTACATAAATTTCTTGCAAATTGTCAAACAAGTTATAGTCTATAATAATGACATTCTAGTAGATATACTGCAAACTTAACATTTTGTTCGCCCAGAACTTTTACGTACAAGACAGACTTTCACATGTCCGTGTAAAAACGTTTGCCTTTATAATATTTTAGTAAGATATACCAAGACATCAAGACGGGTACATAATAAGCAACCGTGCCCATCTTTAAATATCACATTGTTGCTTAACACATTGGCGGACAGTAAAATAGACCCGATAGATTTTTTATTGATGGGACGCCTACAGCCGTTCACTGTCCGCCAAAGAGTTAACATCAGACAGGACGGTATTCAGCAATTGCCTATTTTCAGAAGAAAATTTGCATAGAAAACATTCTCAACACCAACCTTGAAGTCCTGAGCGCATGGGTAGCCGGGTGCGAGGCCGCCGCCGCCAGCGCCCTCTCCCTCTCCAGCTTCGTTGCCGACTTGGTCCTCTTCAGCGGGTTGCTCCTGAACGAGCGTTTGGAGAAGAAGAATGAGGCGAGGCGTGAGGGGCTGTGTTGCGGCGGCGCGCCCGGCACCGGCGTACTCGGCGCCGAACCGCGACGACATGCCTTCTCGTATGACGTGTCTGTGAACAAGAGTGGCAATTTTGAGCATAATGGAAGATACAAATAACAAAATAAGAAAGGTGGAGGTAAGGCAAATTTATCGCGATAGTTTGTGTCCATCGCTGTTATGGAGATCACATCTTGTCAACAACTCTATAACTTTATAGATTACACAGTCACAATCATTATTATTTATTTACAAAATAATGTTAGTTGTAAAATAAAATGAGAAACACGTGCAAACAATGTCCCCGTATTTATTCTACGTACTTGCATAAATGATATTTTACGTGCATTAGAATTCAAATAGCAGTTCCTCCAACCTTCGAATCTAATACGTAAGTGTGGACAGTAGTTATTATATTCTCAGATCACTTAACCCCAAAATTGAGACTAAAACGAATAAATTGTGTTTTTGTGTTAACTGGAAGGCAAGTCTGTCAGTCAGCCAAGGCTTATTGATTATTTTGTTATTGAAATTGAGGCTCATACAGCAACTTTCGTTTGTCTATTAAATTTCGCATTTAAATCCAACGAAAACAGAAGTATATAAACAGCAGTAGCATTTCTGCATAAAATATGTTGGGCTTATCACCTGCCATTGTGGGTTAGATAAATAGGCTTAGTGAATCGTGGGCATTCGCTTAGCAAATGCCTCTGACTTCCCCACTTTTATGAATTAAAAGGAATAAGTGCACTTTTATAGGTATTTGTGAATTTCAACGATTTTATTGCGATCTATCTATTTATTGGAACACTAGCTTTCCGCCCGCAGCTTCGCCCGCGACGACTTCGGTTATATTGCGAATATTTTAGTTTTCCCTCGGGAATATCAATCTTTCCGGGATAAATACAAACAAACAAACAAACTCACTTTTCCATTTATAATATTAGTAAGGATCTATTGTCATAGTTTCTAGCCTATCCAAGAATTCCTAACAATTAGAATTTCTAACCCGAAATATCCTTTTGGTCCCATATATTATATTAGAAATAAAATATTATTACTATCCAGGCACGGAAAATACAAAAACTAAACTGTATCTAACCCAGTTGTAATAAAGTATGCATCGTACTATTTATCTTATCGGATGTTGTGCAATTAGTGACACCATTACTCCTTTGCACAAGCCTCACTATTGCTTGTACTTATTTTAGCTAGGTAGGTATTACAGTTCCGTGTTATAAAATAAACAGCTGTATTTTTGCTAATGCACGTTATTAAAGTCCGCTTAAAGGTTATGAGGGGTACGAAAGGGTTCGTTGGGCGATGGGCTGCCCACCTTTGACCGATACCCAATTTAACGAACTATACCCTTTTTCACGGCTGATGAGGCCCGACACTTTGCGATTTATTCAGCAATATTGTAAAACTGACATGTATTTTAGCAAGAATTTCTTAAATTTTCATGTATACATTTATATTAAGTTGTAGTTAGTGCAGCTATCAGGGCTCATCAAACCTGAAAAATGGTTTAGATCCGACCATTGGGTAGGGCTAAAAGTGACCTAATAGGTCTCTCCCTAAAGGTTCTGCCCATCTTATAGATGCGAGTCTACGTAGTACCTATATATAAATAATATCACTTGTGGTAAACGGCTCATATGGAACCATGATGGACAGCAGAAAACGGCGCGGTTTCCGGCGGAAGTTTGGCTCACGACACCGCACCTGACATGTCCGAGGTAGCCGTGGCCTGACTGACAATACAAATAGTTGAAGTAATTTAACACTTGCCTACATGACAAAATAATAGTGTATTAAGTACCTACGCTGTTATAATTAATTTATGGCTTTAAGTAACCTACACTTAATAAGTTACACACATAAACGGGGGCAACTACTGTCCGCAACGTGCTTTATCCAAATAAAATCCGAATATTTATATTACACACAAAATTTCTTGTGATATATAGGTATGCGTACCTAGTTATAGAAAATGCAGCTCCAAGTACCAAGAACAATAAATCAATAGCGTATGCTCAGTAAAACGCTTTTGTTTTATCTCGTTACGAAAAAGACAAATATACTAATGATAATGGAGTATTGAACTCTGAGATCATCAAGTACCAGTCAATAATTAGACAGATATGCAACTATTGACACAGTGAAAGTACACGTACAATGTTAACTTAACCAAGAATAATTTATATTATAAAATAACAGCAGATTAGATAGCGATGTTGCACACTATTTGCCGCCTACTAGTTTTTTTTTGTTTAACACTGTATTCTCTATTATTATTATTTTTTACTTGAATAGTTTCGTATCGTTAATAATTTATTCATAAATATAGCAGTTTAAAATGAACTTTGAAATAGCAGGGAAAGGCTGGCTTCTGATTTACCAAAGAAACTCAATTCAAGATCTGCCAACCTATGTCTACAGGCAAACAATTTATTAGACATTTTTGAGGGATAGCTGTCCCTGCCCCTCTCCACGTTGCATACCCCGGCTCTCTATTAAATTGTTTACCTATAAAACAGAAATCCATTCAGATTTTACAGCGAATCAACTATTAACATACATCTATTGTGTAAACTAAACACATTTAGGTATGTAGATAGAAATTTAATTGTAAATATTAAAGACACAGTGAGGTAATAACGGCGCCAACAACGTAAATACATACAAACATACATCTAAGCAACACGCAATCATGAAACTTATTGAGTTTTCACAGAAATTATCAAGATTATAATGATATTCAGTGAAAAATTAACCTTAATAACTTAGTGTTGAGGTTGGTTTCTCTTTGCAGTACTCTTGACTGTACAGCGCAATCGCGGCAACGACAGGAGGCGTGCGAAAATAACAGATGTTTTTAGAACCCACCAGGCGATGGTGTCGAAGACATTGTCTCTTGTGTTGTTATAGAATATTTAGGTATACAAGCTCAACATGTTGTACAATACTTTTTTTAGTCGGTCGATGCCCCAGTTCTATCAATAGGTAATATCCTTACATGTTGCTCTTAAAAGTCAAAATTATCTGGCTAGATATGGCCTAGTTAACATAGATCCTTCAGTTTCGATCCACAACACATGGATGGAAAAGACTTGAGTTTGTATCTTGGAAAAGAAGACAACCTAAAAACTTTTTTTTTAAAACCGTCATTATTTGGTGTGCATTTATTCAGTGTGTTGAAATTTTGAAACGCCTGCGACAGTAGACAATCACCCTAGCGGATCTAACGACGACTTGTGAATCAGAAGCATGTCGGCCAAGTTTCTAAATCTAAACGTAAGTCCCGATTATTGCATAATTTATCAATGTTGTTCACCCCGCTTGTGGCCACCCAGTTGTAGAGAGCTATCAAACCATTGTAGCCTGACATACTCTACGTATGAAAGTACATAGAACTGTAGTCAATATCATCGTACATAGAAATATTATAATAGAAACAGTTTATACACCTTACCGACCATATTTACCATGATTTATTTCAAACAGTTTGATTCTGAGTTACAATGCTGATAAACACCACGAGGAAGTGACACGAGAGCGATAAGGGAGGCACACACATGTACCAACTCGATATAAATTAATTGTTATATACGACTGACTGCTTCACTACGTTTCATATGACGGACAAGTTTAATTATAGTTAAGCAAGTGTATATTACACACGATTAGGTACAACATTTCAATGTAAAGAATGCAAGGAATTAGGCTATTAGTGGATACGCTTTACGATTTTATAATAGTCTAATCAATCCGGTAAAAATAAATATTTGACAGAACATTGCACTTTATCGGAAAAAATATGTTATTACAATTATGTACCAAAGCACAATATGTTATTTCACATGAGCAGAATAAGCTATCGTACAATGAGAAATATAGGTACAGTAAACGACAGCGCTCACGTACCCGCTTCGTTCACAAGATGCACTCAGCAAAAACGCTGTACGCTCAACGCGGAAGGAATACATAACAGCATTTAACAGTTAACGCAATCAATTTCGTATCGCTTTAGTTTTCGATTTACTACTACCTTTTTCACGCCCAAAGTTTAGGACTTTCTCACGTCCACTCGGGGTTTTTATTGCAAGCCCAACGGAGCGTTGTAAAGAAGACAAACGCCGGTGATTTGTGTGAAAGCAATCATTGTTGTTGGGTCCATTTGTCTTGTGTTTGGAACATCGGCAACGCGTGCTCGCACCGCCCCCGGGACGTGAAGAGACAAAACATCCTCAATCTGCAATTGGACCATTTTTTTGCGAAACTGTTTGCTGCCCCGACTTTTAACTGTATTATTAATAGATGGATTTTATATAAGTAGGTGTATCAGATATGCGGGAGAGATTATTGGGCAATGATTGAGTGCTAATTTATTGACTAAAAGGTTACATAATTATACCCACAAAAAGACTTGTCCACCGCACTAGGCTTTATTAAAGTGAATTTATGTCATTCTATTGCTACAATGACATCCATAATAAATACCCGTGAGGTTTGGCTCACAGCCACGCCAGACCACAGATATTTCGGCCATTTCAGTAAACCGAACTGAATTGACTGCAAATTCCGATTCCAATACTGACGCGGTTTCAGTTTATTGGGTTTACATACCAGACGAGCCGAGTATCTGAATATGTATTGACAAGGGAAGAATGGAATTACATTCCAATGGTGTTCGAGGGAGTTCGTGTAGCGAGTAAGCTTACCAGAGTTTATTTGTTTGTTCGGTGTTTAGCGCACAATTACTGCCTATTGTTGTACGGACGGTTACACTGCTTTAGAAAAATGCTGATTCATACATCCTTACGAATGTCGATTGAAATATGCTTCGTAAGCATCCACTTAAGTAAAATAAAACCTTTTTAACAGTCACCTATAAGTGCATGTCTGTACGTGACTGCCCACTTTATGTTATACGTCTCTGTTGAAAATAAGCATAATACAATTGTGTTATGCATGCGCAAAATTAATTTCGGTGACTGTGATAGAAAGGCTAGCCTCCAATGTCACAGTAGGCACGAATTAATAGAATAATTAACTTAGTATGGGGTCCGAAGATACAATCATTATGTAGGTAAATATATTTGTATCCTACAGACTTGAATGACACTGTCTATCCTGAATACAAACTTTGCATGGTTGGATAATGTTCATATTCATTTGTATACCAGTTAAACATCCTTTCGAGCTTATAAACGCTTAAAAACTTATTGGCTTAAAAGATCATACCTGAGTGAACGGCAACGTCGTCGTCAACATCCAAATATCCGCGTCGGATACTCAGAGGACTGTTGGCTGCTTGTTCGTCATGTTTCCTTATTAGGGCACTGATCGTTTCAACTCCACTGCCGTGGTCACTAACAAACTTATCGTAATCATCAGTAAGATCGGTCACTACCGCAGCTTGCTCATCCAAGCCCTCTTCGATATTCCTAGACGTAACACTTCGCAGTAAAGAATTGCTTCGTGACAATTTCGTGCTCCGAGAGCGACGTATGAAATTCAATCCACTTGATAATTTGCCGGGACTCTTGTTGGGACTGTCTGGAGTCACGGTAATTTTCGGAGGTCTGAATATTGACGCTGCACTGTTACTACACCTGATGGGTGACGTCACTGTTAGGTTCTGTGGGAGCGTCTTCGATTTCTCTTTATTGACAATCAACAGTTTCGGCGAGTCCGGAATCAATGAAAGGTTCGAATTTAATACTGAATTCTTAGATGGCGACTTATATCTAATACTTGGCATAGAGTCATTTAGTTTACAAGATGTGGTGCTGCCGATAGGTGCAAAAATTCTATCGTATCGCGGTTCACACGATGTCGTGCTTCTTAATCTAGGTTTTGAATGCCGCAAGCCGCTGTTGGCTATGAAATTGGACCCGATGACATCCCTCTGACCTATTCTTGTTAACGCTTCATTCGAGCTTAGAGTTGAAGACAAGGGCCGTCTACATCTTCTTTCAGGACTGAACACACTTATGTCGCTCTCACTCTCTGTGAGTGATGAATCTATTCGCGATGATAATTTAAGTCTACCACTATCTGAATAGTTGCGCCTTGTTTTGTTCGACTCGTGAGGGTAATCAAGGCCCGACAATATGGCATCTTTCTCTTCCTCAGTAAGGGGCAGATAGTTTTCGAAGCTTTCAAACAAGGGCACGTAGAAGACGGATCGGCGCCGCGCCGGGTCGTCGTCGGCGGCCGGGCTCGGCAATGGGCTGTCGGACATGGCAGTTTCTCACAACACAGCACCGGATTCACGCCGTATCACAGTAATACACCTTCCCAAATCAACATCTTCGCGGCAATTTGCCTCAATTCACCTCGCCGCCGCCGTTGATAGACCCATCTTACGAGTTTGTCTGACAGTTTTTTTTTTAAGAGTCTCCTTCTATTGGCGATATCTGATTCGAAACAATAGATAAATAAGTAAGTACCCGCTGAGCACTTTTTCCTATTGATATTTGAATGTTGGATTGTTACAAGCGAAACGTAGAAAGTGTAATAAATTATAGTGTATATAAAACTTATAAGTTGTTAAATTTCGTAACTGTTAACGCCTCTACGATCTTTTGTATCACAATGCCGGAAAACCTTTCCATGAAGAATCATAAGAGAAAGCCTCGAGAAACTCACACTACTACTGTCATGCGGTTACACAATTAAATTATATTTCAATATGGATTCAAAATATCATCGGAGTCAACCTGTTGCGTGGGCAGCGTGAAACAAATGCTTACATTTCACTAAGTATTTTCACCGAACGTGGCTGCTGGTGAACCTACACTATGGAACTAAGTTCACTTGTTCACCTGATACGCGAAAGTGTCGGCTTATCAGCTCGATAAGATTGTGATCGCTGCCAATACTTTCGTAGTGTTCGGTCATCGCAGCCATCGCGCTCACATATAATTTCCCATAAATAAAATAGGTGGGATAAACATCATGTAATTAAAATTCTTGGACAATATGCAAAAACTGTGTTATGCATCCTTAACATATCTTATCGGAGCTCTACTCTCAGCTTAAGGTATCTACGAGCTAAATTGCCAGTAATCTCGGTTCGCCGATGACGGATGAGTAAGAGGACCCCGTTCTTTCTTACATAACACAAAATCATCTTATCTCCGACGCACAAGGAGGTGCGTCTATCGACTCCTACACAAGCGAGTGGGTGTAACAGTTTCGCCTGAGAGAGGCCTGTTTTAAAGGCGATGTTTCCACAAGAGCCTGCTGAGTAGTGCAACCGCAAAAGTGGTGAAAGTTCAGACAAGTGTCGGCTAGACACACGTAATACACCAATTAAATAAACTGTTTGACTTAGAATGCATGTGGACTAGTAGTCGAGTTGTGAGCTGAGCATGAGCAGAAAGTCTACCAATATTATTTCTCAGAGCCAATGTATTTATTTATTTAAAAATGTATTATACTAAAAGTAAAAAAGGTGGACTTAATACTAATATATTATCTACCAGTCAACCTCACAGTACGGCACAAATTAGCTGTACGATACGCAACGAACTTATGGAAACGAATAAATCCGCATTTTGAACCATGTAATGGCGATTAAGTCCGATAATTTTAATTACTGGTATTTTGCTTAGTATATACCTGTGCCTACCCCGCCTTGGAAGTAAAAAAACGTGAGTCAGAGAGATTACTAACTCATAACTGGTATCGAAAGAAAGGATTAGTCATAACTCTACTTGAAGGAAAGAGTTCGGGTGTTCTTATCTCTTGTGTAAGGTATTGTCGGTTGTCAAATAAGCATAAAACTAGAGCAGACGAATTGCGCTAACTAATTAAGTTAAGTATGATTTGGTCCCGTATAGATTACGCACGGCTTCGGAGATTTATCGACTTTTACGTACCACGCATTTTAAGCTTACATAAAACTAATTAATCGGTATTCCATGTACAGTCAGCCAAGGGTCTGGTCTGGTGAAACTTATACGAATGGCAGATTACTTATGACAATCCAAAACTCCTTATTGATGTTTTAGTGACACAGAAAATGCCATACACCACAACAAACAAACTGATAGTGGTATATCAGTTTGTTTCTTTGCCGACCGAACATACATATACCCAATATTCAATAATACTCGAACTTAGCAAATCTCGTATTACATTAGAAGGAAAGAGGACGACAAAATGTTTGCATATTTACAAAAGTTTCATTGAATGGTTTCTAAGAAAAAGTAAAACAAAGAGCCGGATGCCGACGGGCCACACTACTAGCCGGCGCACGCTCAACGAAATCTAAATGCAAGTTTTAAGCTTGCGGAACAAATTGTACTGACCTTAGACAGCGAGTTACCCATAAAAAACCCGGAGAGATACTATCAGGGTTAAGTAAGATGTTAGTTCCTTGATTCAAGAAACATCGCTGTAGTAAAATGTATCGTATTCATTCGAAACCTCAAGACAGGGCTGTAATTTAACCGCAAATAATTTTCTTCCTTTCTTTTTTTTTTGTTGGGTGTCAGCTGTGGACTGGTGATGGCGGCGCGGTGCGGTTTTGCTTTTATTTTTAACATCCTATCCTGCCAGTCAACATTTACGTCGTAAGAGAGTTTAGTGAAGACGAGCATGTGCGATCTCTGGCAAACTAAATGACCTTTGTAATAACTTTGTTATTTTTACACGTTAGCAATAATAATACAAACTATTTGTGTACAATATCTGGACATTGACCTATTATTTAGACCTAAAATATCACCAGAATTACCATAACCCTAATGTGGAATTAGCATCCATACATCAATCATCACAAGAAGGCAAATCATTGGGCACGAATCGTGATTCAAGCTGATTGGCTATTTCTTACGCTGATGAATCACTCACATCAACACGGCCAAGGAAACCACCGTATCGAAGAGAGAGGTTGATTTGTAATGTGATAACAATGGCCAAGTAGAAACCAAAATATTAACTGTTATTTTTACAAAGTCGATCTAACAGTCATTATTTTTCTAGGAAGTACTCGATCCAGCTTATGGATCAAATAATGATATTCATATTACTAAATCATTAGTTCGAGTAATACTTAATAATAGGTAATTTAATTAAATATAATAAATTCCGATTTTATTATTACATACTGAGAAATAACTAGGAAGAAATTTCGCCAGCAAAATTATAGGTTGCAAGTTTTGGATAAAAGAAAGAAAGTGTTTTTATCTCCTGGATAAAGGCTGCTGAACAATAGGAACACTAAATAGTTAAAGGGAAATATTAAATGGTCGTTAATGTGATAATAGGGTTTCCGCGAGTCACGGCCCACATTGTCCAACGTTATAACAAAGGCCCACCAAACTCTCGGGATTAACGGAAACTTCCTCGAAATTTCGAAACTTGCGAAGGCACGTTTAGATTCACAAATTCAAAGCATGTGAAATACTTTGGAAGTTAAGGCCAAGAGTGGATAAGTGGTAAAAACATCTGCTTCTAGGACTGCGATCGCAACTTCGATTCCAACCTCCGCTTTGGTGATCAGATGAGGTCAGAATTGCAGAGTATCAGTCTACAGGCTCATGTTTATTTTTATTTTTTACACAATAAGCAAGCCTTTGACTACCATCCTGCCTGATGTTAAGCACCGATGTGGTCTACGATGGAGCACACTTGTTAATTAGTTTTCATTAATTTTGCTCATGTGGCCCAGTCAATGAAATGCTCCAGAATATTATATTACTTCAGCTAAGAAATGACATGAACATTTTGATCTAACTGCTTAATTATACTTAAATCCCAAAACAAAATCGAATGAATCGATAAGCATGTTAGTTGAATTAAGACTATAATTCAAGGCATAGTTAAAGTACCGTTGGATCGGGACTGCAGAGATGACCGATGGTGACCCGCCCGGTCCGGGCTCACCTCCTTACCGTGCTGCGCGCGCGCATCTCATCGCGATACTAATTCTGGTACCCACACGGAAGTCTGTGTTTGCTATTCCGCGAAATAGCCAAAGAGGCTTGTCCCGGCATATTTCGCTTATGAATATATGTCGTGTTATGTGCACTATGTTTGCACATTCTAAACATTTGAAGAAAAACTACTTTCTACTATAATTTGCAAATGCTAATCCCCAACGGGAAGTGAACAGCTCTCTAATTAACTAGCTATAAGAAGTACAAGTTTTAATTCTAAAAAAACTGGTCCTCCGAGATAATTAAATCTTGTTTCTATAACTAATCGATCAGGACATGGCGACGAGCGCGTTAATTAAGTTCCTTCGGCAAAAAACAACAAGCACTGGCTGTCTAAAGTAAGCCGGATGAAGAAATATCGCTGAAACTCTGTATAATTGAATTATCGCCTGTCTTTGTTTATTTGAAGTATAAAATACGTATGTATTTGTCAAACTTTACCCACTTGAAATATCCACACGAGCAAAGCAAAATCTAATGACCTTATAAATATCTGATATTATTATTGGGCAAGTTAGTGATATCATGTGAGATGTGAGTGTACATGTTTGTTACTTTTTTACGGAAAAAAGTACTGAATTAATTTTAACGCAATTTGTCGAATCTATCTATCGATAGAGGCGAAGTTTCTAAGAGAACTCAAAAAACAGCGTTATTAGAAAGGGCTTTAAGTATTATTTGTATGTGCATATTTTGTATTTTTAACCAAATACGATACTTTATTTTTAAATCTACTTGTATTACATTTGCGATAAGTTTCAGAATATAACATTAAAGTCTTATACAAGGTAGTAAAATCTGAAGGAATGGAAAGGAGACCTTTTTCCCATCAGCCCTCTAAATATAGGGCAGAGTTGGGCACCGGGTCGGGGGTTAAAAGCACTTTGTTACTGTGACACATACCGTGAAATCTAGGACAAGCATAGCATAGGCAAGCAACCTCGACCTGCACTGTTACATATAGTTTATTATAGGTATATAAACACAGTTCAGTTTATTAGCTTTTAGAATATACATGACAGCCCCGTTATTTTTATACTTCATCTAGCTGACCCCTCACATTGTTTTGTCAACAAATTTGCTATTGTATGCATGTATTATACATATGAACCTTCTTCTAGAATCACTCTAACTGATAAAGAAAACCACATCAAAAACGATTGCGTAGTTTTAAAGATCTAAACATACATAGGGTCAGACAGCGGGAGGCGACTTTGTTTTATACTACTTATGTATTGATTATACTTCTCTGGTGTCTTATTAAATGATCGAAATACAACTATAAAATTATTATACGGAACAAAGTATTTCAGATACTATTTACTATTGAATATTATGTAAAAGTGTACAAAGAAATAAAATGAATTCTTAAGACATAATATTCTTGGCCGATTTTGTAAAAATATGTAACAAATCTTTAATTAATATTGTCTGTATTATATAACATGTTTAAAACTAAACAGCAAATAAAGGTATCAACTATTTACTTTTTCCTACACAATACAAACAAACCGTACCTTATGCGTGAGTTTGACATACTTTACTCTCTAAAAGGCAAGTAGCATACCCACACGTCAGTTATCTAAACAGATAATCTCATATTAGGTGAACAAACGGGGCAGTTCAAAGTTAAAAACAAGTTTTGTAAGCTCACAACATTGCATAACTCTACTACGCACAATGTTCGCCGGATCGAATCCGTTTACGGAATAAGAAAAAAACGGTTTAAGATTAAGGAAAAAACCCATTTCATGGACACGATTGCAACGTAGTACTTTTGTTATTACAAAGATACACCGTCAATTGAACTTAGAGAAAAAGCATTTTTACATTACAACAATGTTACAGCATCCGGCCATTCACTGCAGAAGGTCAAAAAGTTATAATACATAAACCCGTATTGTAAAAGTTCTCTCTAGCACAGAACTCTAATAAGGTTTGTCTCGTTCTAATTATGTTGGTGTAAAAGAGAAAACCTATGCTCAAGAGACACGTAAGTACTGATTACTGTTTCAGAATACAGGCCTTAATCTCTGATCACAAATCAAAAGTGCCGAGTACTCGCCATCAACATGGTCAGTGGAACCTATAATTTGGACCACTTGCCCATTTTAATTTGAAACAGTGACTAGACAACTCTAAATACAATTGCTTTATTATTTACCAGTTACTACAATATGAAATTTAAATGCGAAATTAAGCGAACACGTTCTATTGAAATTACATAAGTGTACTAATTATATGGCTGATTACGTTATGCCCAAGCACGATGAATGCACAAAAGATTACTATGAACTCGTTATAGCATGCAGCTTAATTAAATAACCAATACTAATAATGTTTACCAACAAAATCAATACACAGCTAAGACCGGGTACCTACTGGTCATTTGCTAATGTTGATAAAATCCTAATGAGGTTAGAACACATTAGCTACAATAATGTTCCAGAACTTTGGAAACCCTGATTAAAATAAAACCTTGCTCTTAGTTTGATGTTCGGAACATTATTTATATATTGGCCCGTATTCTGTCTCATCCTCAAGCACAGACCAGCACTCTGCAAAAGTCAAGATTGCACGAATCTTTGTTGTTTGAAAGAGTACTTTCGTAGGTACTGATTATTGTTTCAGACTAGGTGATGTATTCCAACTATGTAACTTGGCAGAGGTTGGAAGATAACACACCAAGTTTCCAACAACCATTTCTCAAGTTGCAGTTACTTAGCCCTTTCGGGTCTGCCTTGACTTGTTAACAATTAAAGTTCTTGTTTTAAACGACGACGAATGTGTTAAGAGCTGTCTTATTAAAAAAATCTATTAATTATGAATTAGTGAGACGTATGAATGTATTTCTTTAATAATTGCCGTGAATGGTGATAAAAGTCAGCGGTTATACATGTAAGTGTTATGTAGTTCAATTTCAATGTCACAGCATATATAAAACAACAATATTATGGTTCGGATGCCTAATCTTATCGCTATTAATACACAGATCAATATTATACCTATCTATTATTATTCCTATCTATACCTACTAGTATTTCGCGATATTATCGACCTATCACAGTCGATTTTCATGTATTTTTTTTGCTGAGTATACTTTTCGAAAGTTCAATTAATTGAAGCTACAGTCGACCAATTTTCAACTGTGATAAAAAAAAACTCTACTTGAAATAACTTTTACGCACAAAATATCCTTTTTGGTGTTTCTGTCCTTTTTTTCTTTCTAATATACATAAGTCAGGGTAGACAACTTATTTCAATTAAAAATAATCCAAAAAGGTCAAAATGTGAATGACTTTCGTTACCCAATATCACACTAATATCACAATAATATTTAAAGGAAACAATATTTCTGACATTGAGATAACCCTTGCATCCTGCGTGGACCTTAGATAAGCAACGGCTTCCATGTTGTACTACCCGATTATGTACTTTTATTCATTATCTGACCGTCTGATCGTTGTTATGCCATACTCATAATAATTGCCATTAAACATACCGGGTGCAGTTAGGACGGTGAAAAATAATTTACCATCCATCGGCGAATAAAAAAACTGAAAAATCTTGTTTGAGTTAGTTACAAGAACCTTCCTTACTTTGGGATCAATAGTTTAAAGGTATTTAATATACCGATTCCCTATATGTATATGATTATATATGCATAAAATTTCTCCGTAGTAAAATAACATATTGTAACTTTTAGGTCATCAAATTGGTCGACAGGCTTGACTCTACAACTTTACGATACAAAAAAAAACCGGGTAACAATGAGGCGATCCCAAATCACCTGCTTAACATGTACGGCGACACCTGCGGACCAACAGATGTGGATATAAAAAAAAGCAAGCCTCCCCTTAGGCACAAAGGGCTCCATGCAATCCAACAAATTTTAGACAGAAAATATTTTTTCGGAGAAATGCCCACTTTGCAATTCAAGTTAGATTAATTTACAATTCATGTTGAATACATAATGCAATGTTATGCAAAAAAAATTGATACAGTTTCATTTATTTATTATACTTTGAATTATGAAATAAATATGCTTCGTCTGTAGTGTTTTGTGCAATAGTATCGTATGATAGACGACAATGAACTGAGTTTTGAGTAAATAACGACAAATATAGTAAAACTTGCTGACCGTGCACTTTTTGTCCTGACAAATTTGCGATGAAAAAAGAGGGAGGGTTTCGGAGGTTAAAAAAAATATGTTGGTTAATTCTTTATCTACCTACCCGATATACGCACTTTTATAAAAATACGCTCGGAGGAGTTTATTAACAATATCGCGACACTTTGCATATTTGATAAAATTTACGAAAATCAGAAACTTATTTTTTTAAATAAAATGTCTGATTTGATAAAGACAACCAATCAAGAAATAAATTGGTATCAGTTAGATTTACGTAGAGGGGTAAATCGTGAGCGTCAGTTAAAAGTCGCATGGATGGGTCCGGTTTGGCGGCGTGTACCAGCCCGGAATGTGACCCAGACCTCGATGGGATCGGAATCGGTGACTCAGACGAACGGGATATATCTTTTACTTCATGATCAATGATCGTACATAAACTTAGATGCACGATCAAATTTTACTGTAATATTAATTTAGTTATCTAAGAACGCAAAACATGAGAATTTAGACCTTTGCTAGCATTTGTATTTTTTTATGTATACGTTTTAGTTTTAAGAGTAGAGTAGTCGTTTATTTAGTGTCTGATACATTTTTTGTCATGAATTACTACTTCTTATAAATGGCTAATGTTAAATCAACAATGTTAATATGGCAAACGAAACGAAATTATCGTTCAGAACGATTTGTTACAGTTAACAAGTTTTTTAGTTAAAAATATGTCATATGTAACATTAGCTATTATAATTAATTGGCATGGCCGGAAAGCATTACCTTCTACAAATTGACATAAAACCTTCAATAAAGATGCGTATGTTTCATAGATCAAGTCCTAATCGCATCAGGTAGGTGTATTGGAAAGTGGTGCAATAAGTCCTTCCTCCCTCGGGCCCTTATCTCTCATCTCGGAGACACTCGTATTTATTGGTTGGAAGATCGTGAGGTCACTAACACTTATTCGATTATCGGAATTGTTACGTTTGTTGTGGACTGAAACTTATATATTGCATTTATTTAACAGTAACAGAGTATTTTGCTTTGACGTCTTTAAGGTCATTTTATAAGTTATTAATGGAATTATTGATTGTATACACAATTTATGTTTGATATATTGCTTTGTTACCAGAATGTAAGCTATTGAATGTGTATAAACTCTATTCAATTCAATTATTTCTTATTTTATCTCTCGGACAAAATACCGTCAATACAATAATAATGCATCGTGTATACCTACTCGCTGATATTAATTATACTCTATTCTTCACTTGGGGACAATTATCTTCGATTAGTTTTTACTATTATAGCTTTCTCTTAGCAACGATTACTATGTATGCAACAACAATAACAATCGTTGCTAAGGTGGCACACAAGGCGGGTGTTGTATGCATACTGGCGGGATGTCGTGTTCGCCACTGTCGGCGTGTGCAGCACACCCTCACGACACACTCG
>SJJU01011428.1:0-13110 GCA_012932125.1 Conopomorpha cramerella
CCACATAACGTCCACTGCTGGACGAGGGCCTCCCCCAATGAGATCCGTCATTTGGGGTTAAATGCCAGTAATCGCCACGCTTGGCAGGCGGGTTGGCGATCGCAGTGGTGTTGTGGTTTAACTCACAGAGAGCGCTGCTGCCCGTTCTCTGCAGAGCTCCCTCGGTCGCCTCTTACGACCCCCATGACGGGAAAAGTTGGGCTGGGGTGGTGACACATGTATTCTATTCGCCGTCACCACACGGCAAACTTTATGAATAGCACAGTGAATGTCATAATCGTCTCGTATATTTCGATTGTTTACGTGAGAAGCCGGTGTCATCTTTAGTATCACAATGACATATTACACGCATAAGCCCGACCTCGATTGTAACTCAATAGGTATATTTACCTTATCAATAGCTATTTCGTAATGCTCCTGTTGAGGCACCGTTGAATCCGTCTTGTGTGTCATAATTATTATTGTAAATTATTCGAGGCTGTTTTTTTTATTTATTTCATTTTCTGCTAGTTTGACTTATTTCGTGGTGTGATTTAGGTATAGTATAGAGCGGATTGTTACTTCGTTTTTGTCTTCTTAAAGTCTTAATATTGTTCACCGGGTATATAGGCGTGAATATAAACAAAGACAAGCTCGAGCTTACTTACGAGCACGTGAGCACGACGCATGCAACTGAGTCGAAACGTCGAGTAAAATAACAAAAAGGTAAGCTCGAGCTTGTCTTTGATTATATTCGCACCTATATACCCGGTGAACAATGTTGAGTTATAATGTCTGTGCGCGTTTCATTAAAAATTGATCTTCTTAAAGTCTTATTTAGAAACTGTAATGTGTGAAATTTTACAAAAATTACTCAAGGTTTTGTCAAAGTCTGTGTGGCTGTCTGTGTAAGTAATTGTTAATCTTAGATTTTCAACAGATTTATCTTTTGCGCTACTGCACCCCTACGCTAAGCTAAGTCCCTGCCAAATTTAAAGTTCCTACGTTTAGCTGTTTGGGCTGTGAGTTGATGATTGTCACTCAGTCAGATTCTCCTTTGGTATATTTATCTCGGACCAAAAACAACTAGACAGATTTGAACGGATAACGATATGAAGAGCAGGAGTGAAAGAGTCAGAGACAATATCTTCTGTCCCTTACTGCGTATCAGGGTAAATCTGGGTCCAAACTTGTCCAGTTTGGATCCAGAAGTAGATCATTTTCCATATAAGAGACATAGTGAAGGTGAAGTTTTGTGGAAAAGAGAGACTGAAGGCGGTCTGCACGTCTAGTTGTGTTTGGTTTGAGATATTTAGATTAAAAAATAAAAATAAATAAATACACTTCACGCCTTTAAATCCCAAAGCGGGGTAGGCAGAGGCACTTGCTAAAAGCAAATACCCACGGTTCACCAAGCGTATTTAACCCAACGTGACAGGGGGTGAGCCCATCGCCGTTATAGGGTTCACACACTTGTGGTGTGCGGGTTTCATCACGATGTTGTCCTTCACCGTACGAGCGTTGCGTTGCGTACATAGGCTCTGAAAAGAGTCCCATTGGTACACGTCCAGTAGCCGGACTCGAACCCGCGACCTCCCGATCACAAGTCAAGTATCCGACCAACTGGACCACAGACGCTCTTTAGATTAAAAGAAATCTAAGGTACATAACCACCGTTTTGTTATGGTTATCTCTGCTTTCTATGTCAGTACAGTAAAAATAGCGTGCTAAAATCGTAGTCATAGTAACTCTATGTACCTACATAGCAAACGTTTTGCGTTTTTATTTACATAGATAACTTAAATATAGGAGTGTAGACGTCACTGATAGCCACTCCGTCTAAGTATACATAGGGTAACATTCATGACTCAGATGTACAGCCACGTGCAAAAACATGTATGATTGTTATGCTTTTGCGAATATGGTATTCCAGATTCCTTACTGTAATGAAATAGGTCTAATAACAAAGTGGCTGTCGTTATTTTAAGATAAAATGGCTTCTAAGTATAACTAAGTGTATATACATGTTTTTGCACGTGACTGTATAGCCGGCCAATAATTTTCTGCTCCACCCTAAGGTTGAAACTCGTATGAATGTCATTAGACACTAAGGTTCACTTTTTACTTGACATTTTGGTAGTAAAAGTGAAAGTTTGCATTTGGAAGTACATAATTTTCCATATAAATGAGCCATAGCTCATTCTGAAATGTCTGATATCAGCGCCACCACCCGTGAGATGATTTGAAACTATTTTTGACATTAATGGGGACCGGGACCCATTCGGATAATCGGATTTTTTTTTAAATTGCCATTGGAGAGACTAAAAGCTACTTTTTGATATTGCACTATTTTTTTATTGAATGAATAAAAGAAACATGCAATTTTCACATGTTTTAAATATAAATAAAATGTACTTATGTACAAGTTTAGAAATAAAAATCATTGTTTTTTAAACATCTCCGTCAATTTTGTGATTCGGATAGTCGGCGATTCGGATAGTCGGAGTTCGGATAATTGGAGTTCTACTGTATTTGAAGCTATCAAAAGACCTCTCATTTCCAAAATATTAACGTTCAATGTTGTGCTCAGGTTAGTCCTTGACTACGTTAAGGCGTGTAGCCTAAAACCGTATGTTTCTTTGTGTGCTCATCTAAGACAGACTATGTTTCACAACTTCAAGGTGAATAGTTTTCCGGTTTATTAATATTATTAACGTCATGAATACGTTATTAAATAAAAAGTGAGAATATTTAACAAAATGAAAAAGCTGATGACACTTGGAATTAACATGTTTTTCTAGCATTACAAATTATTACATAAGTACTCAAAGTCACGTCGTTTTTAGACTGACTATTTGTGGTTACATTCAACTTGTGGTTAACTCACAATGTCGTAGAATTAGAATGTACAGGAAGAATCAATGAGTAGTTTAAAAAAAAATTAAACACTAAAGGCTGAGACCGAAGACTGACGTAGGTACTTTTCTTTCGTTTCCAAAATCATTGACAGATTTATTGTAGAAGAACGGGAGCTCTTGGTGGTATAAATAAAATGAAAATGCGGGCTAATATGACCGTTCTTCTGTATTTGCTGCTTCATCTTAATTGTTACATGTTTTTTTTTCTTCGTATTGGACCCGGGCTATATCAGCCGATAATTGTTACATGTTGTTCGGTAGGTGGTTGGTAAGAGAAGAGGAAACGTGATGTGCACTTGTTTTTTTACAAAGAAAAAGTTATCTTCACTCGGAAAAGGCGGAACTATGAAAAAAGGTTTATTATTAAATTGACTCTATACATGAAATATTGAATGATTGATTAATTTTCACAATAAAAGTAGACTTGAATCTTATAGGCTAAAGCCGTAACATTGATTATTTTGAAAAACTCCTCATTGAAAATGTAACCAAAAGTCGAAAGTTCATTTGTATCTGGCATTGTTTAGGTGAAATTTAGCGTTGCGTAGGTTGTTTTTTTGACGATGTTTATGATCGATAGTTCACTAACTAGCTATTATATCAGCTTTTTAGTTCGTTTATTCCGACCCTATTATTTGTGCAATTTCTTAATCTTTCCACCGAGTTTCATCAAAATCCATTCAGGGATTTATCCGTCAAGAAATAACAAACACAAATAGAGAAGCATCAGTCTCACATTCTTATTATACATATCGTCCACTGATGGACGAGGCCAAAGATTTGCATGATAATTTGGGGGGCAAAGGCCAATAATCTCCACGCTTGGCGGGCGGGTTGGCCATCGTTGTCGTGATGGGGTATAACTCTCAGGGAGCGCTGCTTCTCGTCCTCTGGAGAGTTCCCTCGGTCCCCCGGCGGGAAAAGCTGGGTTGGGGTGGCTGGTGTGTTCTATTCGCCGTCACCACACGGCCAATTTGACGTTACTTTACGTTTATAACATTAGTAGGATTGCGTGTGATCATAAAAAAGCGTATCGAACCAGGGCCAATATACTTTAGGGATTTGGTTAGCAGTCGAGGGAACTTTGAACGCTTGCGTGAGTTTGCTAATCGCTGGCATACAGCTCGAAGAACATATGAAGCCTGTTAACGACTCAAGACGCGACGAGGACCCGACGCGAAGTCTCCGTAATGTGGTCGTCATGCCCCAGAAGGGGGAGAGTTGGCAACAAAACAGGGACGGATAAAGATAATTTCTATGGAGTCAAGAAAACGTGTGCGTTGAAAAGAGGCAAAAGCAAGTAGATGCGCACGTCTCCAGAGAACGGCCCCTTACGCCGAGAGGCAGGTAGGGCTTGGGTGGTGGTGGGATTATCCCTGAAATGATCATAAAAAAGCTACGTCCTTATTACAATATCTAAAATCCTTCGAGTACGCGTGTAATAAGGTGAAGAAGATCGTTTCGACAATTCATCAGTCAATCTGTATCCGCGTACTTACAAAACAAATAAAAAAAAAATACACTTCACGATAAAATAGATACGCTTTCATTCAAAGTGCGCTCCTAAAAAACTTTTAATACGATAACACAGTCGTGACTCATCTACAGCCCCGACCATGAAAAACGTTACGTGTAATCTTTAATCAGGTTGACAAACGAATAGTGTAACTGTATGGAAAGAAAAGCCAGTTCGTCGGCCGCGCGCACGAACTTTCCCGGTCTTTTCCTACCGTATATCAGAATTATTTATTAGTCTTATAGAGCCTGAAATCACGAAGACTCCGCTTCGTTCCTTTTTTGTTTGCTTTCTTTATGGCGAAGGAAATGTATACACACTCCTATTCGGCGATGGGCTACTATGTCCCTTTAAGAGTCCTCCACGATCGTACTTGTAAATTACAGCCTTTTATATGCATAGGTATCATCATCATCACCCCATCCTTGTCCACTGCTGGACATAGGCCTCTCCAATTGCACGCCACTGTGATCTGTTTTCGGCTTCTCGCATCCAGCTTCTGCCATCCATATTGCGTATATCACATAATTACATAGGTACATGGCCGATTGTCGAGTGTACCTAAACTTATATCCTGAAAAAAAGTGTTTAAAAACATGGGTCGATCGTTAACCCTTAATTCCATTACTTAGTCGTGACTCGTTTGTATTTACTAGTATGTAACATTCTGCTCTCTATTCCAGGTAAATACGAGACACTTCTAGACGACTCGACGCTAGCTCTCCACACGATAAACGCGTCGCACGTACAGTTCCCGCGTCTCGTACGCACTTCGGGCACTTCGGAGAAACTCAACAAGTATTTCTCTCAACTATCCCTCCCTTTGATAAGGAAACTCTATAAGCTGTACAAGCAAGACTTTAGGCTGTTCAATTATAGGTTAGACAATATCGTCGGCTTCGATTTGGGATGACGATGAGCGACGTTTAGATTGATTTTAGTGAATTATTGCCGCTCGTGTCAGTTAATACTGACGTTGGCGTTGTCAGTATTGACAGCCCTGTCAAATTCTGTACGAATTTAATAAGGTTTTTTGTTACATGGGAGTAAATGGTTTACGAATAGTTGTAGGCGCTCTTGGAAATATTATTGGAATTGCAAATGGAATTATCATTAATGTCAATTTAGACAAGTACAATAACTAAGTATGATGGAACCGGGTTTAGCTTTAATACGAAGTGATATAGGTAATTATAGTTAAGTTTTAACCCAGAACAATAGATTACTTCTTGAATAATAATTTTGTCTAATGTGAAAATAGCAAGATGATTATTTTGAACACGTTCGTTGTCTGATATTTCTCAGTGATTTTTTTCTGTTTTATGAAGTGCAATGCTCTTTTTGGCAGTCAATGTATTATAACAACAGTGTCCGGATTTCAATCCAGAACCTTCTTAGGCTAGAGGCTGCTGTTCTGCTGTAGAAGTACAATACTCCGTTTTCTGTATATTTTTTTATCAGGGTCTACCTCGATGGTCCCTATTAAGAAAGTCAGTTCTACAAAACAGAACGTGTTCAGGAGAGATAGTTTTGGATATTAAAACTACTTGTGGTACATACTTCAAATTTACAACAGCTTATAATCTTTGGTACCTTTACGTGATGTATAATATACGTATAAGTTTATAGATTTGAATATTGCCAATCTAATGGTGTACAAAAGTACACTATTACATATTCCTACAATTGCACTACCGACATTTTTAATTGGGACCAACGACCTGTTCCTTCAGGATCCTTCACTCTACATTCCTCACGAAACAGCCGGGACCAATATAATTATGATACATATATTGTATCAATAAATAGTTCAAATACAATATTAGATAAGTACTAGAAAAGTACCTTCATAGTTCGATGGTAATAAAGTTTCTGTAGATGTCTACTGGTTCTTTTGGTAGAGTAATAGATGAAATTGAATAATCAAACGCAGCAATGTAATTAATATCGATTAATACAAATTTAAGATAACATTGGGGTAATTTTCAGAGTTTATTTGACAGATATAATTCATTAATGACAGATATTAATTAATGCGTCGATGAAATTCTTATGAAATCATGCATTTATCAATTGTATCTTAAGAAGGGCAGTTATTGTCCATAATTAGTATTAAGTTTTGTACTTAGTCATAAAGAAATTTTGTTTTGTTTTAAAGCGAATTAAGGTATAGGAGGATACCATTTAGTCCCACAAGTACAGTTGTATTTTGCGTTTTGAAATGAACCTTATTTAAATGGTGTTAAAGTCTCATTTCATATTGTACGTTCTGAATAATAATGTGCCGTCTTCTAAATTTAAGTGAACCTTCGAAACATGTTAATTACGAAATATTCGGAATGCATTACTACTTATTAAAAAAAACGAATTGAACAGTCAGATTAAATTCCTAGACCAAAACGTAATTAATGTTGATGAAGAATTTCTCATGGCGTTTATTTTTCACATTTTCATTTTTTTTTTCAGATTTGAACACAGACTAGGCATATTCACTGAGGCTAGCCTGTGAGATTATTCATTTCCGTTTAATTGCCTTCAAAACACTTATAATACGCTATTTTGAGTCTTATGATATAGATTAATATACTTATGATGGGTCCTATGTAAAGTACATTTTATTGCTAAACAAACATTTAGTATGTTTGTTATGATTTGAATTAACTCTTTCCCGGACAGGAAACGCCTATAAGCGTTCATGAAAATGAAACATCTATTGTGTCTATTTTACTGTCCGCAAATGTGTTAATCATGTTTGTACAATCCTCAGTCTTATTTGTACTGTATCTATTCTGTTACACATAAACCTTGTGTATTTATTTATCATAATGATCTGTATTAGATCTGATTATATTGTTGTGTTCTACATGTTGGTAGATTTTTATTATAGTGTAATGTAGTATTATGGATAGGATTTCTGTTAATTGAATTTGTTTTGTATTTTTACACTATGTTCACACAAATGGACAAATAAAATAAATTGCTCGCGAGTAATTATCTCAAGTACAATTAAATACTTTGTTGTAGGACCCCGAGCAATGTTCTTAGAAACGTATTTTGTACGTAAGTGGAAAAAATATATTTTGTTTTCCAAACAGTGCCTATTTAAAAGATATATTTTTAAAGTTATTACATCGTCTCAAACTTTTTCGTCTGTGTGTTGCATGTCGCGTGACGGTCGACCGCGGAGTAGGGAGTTTCACTTTTACCGTGGTTTCTGAAAACCCCAAACTTTTTTTGAAACAATAGATTTTTTTTGCCTCAGTTGATGACGCTTTGTACGGGGATTGAAAAAAGAATCATTTCCCCGCGTTGTCGCCGTATTAAAAAGTTGTTCATGTTTGACGAGCCCAACGACGTTTGTTGCAAGACCATTGCTCGGGTTCTTTTTAAACGCAATATTTTTTTATGTTGTAAACAATAGTTTTAAAGAAAAACTATGATAAATGTAGGTATGGCCAGCGGCCTACTATATGAAAACACAAATTAAAATCTGTCTTAAAATTGAATTACTAGTTTTATATTGGTTTTATCTAATTGCCGCTTGCGCGCTTAAGGGCTTTTCACCCCCTGAGGAGCTAGTTACCTGCTGCTAGGTCTGCAGGTCTGCTGCTAGGTCTGCAGGAGGTGACTAGCGCTTTCGCGCACACTATACTATGATGAGCAAAGTGGGTAGGATGTTTCCGGAACCGTGATGTCAGTGGCGTGCACACCATATAGGCAAAAAGACACTGCCTACCTTAGTATTTTTATAATAATAATAATAGTTATTGCTAGATCCTTTGTAATGTTGTACTGACGACATAGGCTAACAAAGGTCCTGTGTTTTGTGGGTGAGTAGATAGGTTTCGTAAAAACAAGTTACCAAACAAGTTGTTATAGGTGTCAATGCTTGGGGATTACTGCCTACCTTGTCGTAAAAGCCTGTGCAGGCCATTGATGCTTAATAAACATGACAAATTGCCAATTACTCAATGGGGAATTTTCTTTGACGTTTTTCTGACAGATTTTCCGGCGGAGAACTGTCATTAGTGTCAAACTTTGTTTGGAAAGTGTTAGTTCAATTCCCTATTCTGTTTACGCTGCGGAGACGGGACAAAATTGATAAAAAACAGGTAATGGAAATCACGCCATGAACGCAGAAGTGTCATTCGCGTCGCGTTAAAAAGGCTCCTGGCAATTTACTGAACTATACCTCTTATGATTTTCAGCGTTCGTTTCCTTCAATAATTGCCAGTCAAAACTAGCTTTCCAGACTTGTCCGGTTTAATTTATTTACCATGGTTTCTACAAGTATCGACTATACGATTCCTAATTTTCCATATTATATGGACATGCGTTCTTATATAACCCCCATCCCCCCCCCTAACCAACCTACTCCGTTACGCTGTATAATCATTTCAATATGAAATATGATAACGATGATAAAAATGTTTACAAGAGTTTATTGGATTAAAGCGGTCGATATGGCTAAGTGGGTATTTAAAACCGCTTACATATTTTTTTTTGTATTTGTATGCGACGTTAAATGGGGGAATTTTCTTTGAAGGTTTTCTGACAGATCAGATTTTTTTCGGGCGGAGGACTGTCATTACCGTCAAACTTTCCATACAGAGTTTGACAGTAATGACAGTTGTCCGCAAATCAGTCACAAAATCGTCAAAGAATATTAGTATTTAATATGCCCTACATAATCTCTACCCTACCGTAAGTATGACTCACAGATGATAGCATTCGTTGAAAATAATACCTTCATTGATATTTAGTTTAATTTACCACAACGAAGCATTATCACTGTTCTTACCTACCAGCAAGATTACATATTTCGCTGACTTAATGTTTCCGACCATGTGCTGGAGGTCATTGCTCTAGTCAATTGGAGTAAAAAAAAACTGCCGATGATGTAGCGTGATCGTATGATGTTTTTTTTTTGCATTAAATGTACTGTCGGCTAAGAAAGTGGTCTATCACTTTAATTTAGTTTCAACGAGACACAAAAGTGCAGCAACAATAGGTACAAAAAAACTAATCTGGGTGTCTACCCCAAAAGAGTGTCTACTCTCCCCTAGCAAGGATTTCAGTACACGACACCGTTGTCGAAGTTGATCAAAAATATGTGTTGCTGTTGGGTAGAAACAACTTCGACGACGAGGTAAATAGATGAATTCAGTTGGTTTGGGCACTTGGAAAGTTTCGTCGAGTCTTAGTCGTCGATCCCACAGTAGGTACCTGAAGACTTTTGACTTCTGTGTATCCTGCTTGTAATGTCATACGGAACTGAACTGATCATGAAAGTTTCAAGCTGATTTCAAAAGCTGATGAATATAATTCCTAGGTATACGTTGCATTGTACTGTTCATACTTTAAAATTAACTTGAAACTTGAAAATTAACTGTTTTCCATTTTTGGTGTTTTATCTCACTTATTAAGTATCTAAGTCACTAGAAAGAGCTAGAACTAGAAAATTACAGTCAAGTACCTAATTGTTGTAACTAGTACACAGGGTGGGGCCTACACGAGCAAACATTTCTAGTGTAGATTATTTCAATCCTTTTAAGTTAGTCTTATGTCATGAATGATGTACACTAGATTTTTTTGCTCGTGTTACAAGTCCCACCCTGTATATGTATGAACTTGACGTTATTTATGATAAATACTTATTTTTTATTACAATATAACAATACATTTTACTTGTATGGTTCACGTAACTGAACAATGGACTCGCTATCGTTTTTTTATGCTTGAACAATGATGTTTTTAATAGAGAAATAATATGAACACGGGACGCCATTATAAAGTAGGTAGGTAGGTATAGGTAAAATACACACATTGCCAAAATATTACGTAGGTAGGTGAAAAACGCAATAGACTTACGCAATAAATAAATACCTACTGAATACTGAAAAAGTGTTGTTATTTTTTAAGTAGCTATAAGTCTCTCGTATTCATAGTGAATGCCCCGTGGTTTCATTCGCGCAGTTTCAGTATTAATTTCTATTAAAAGTGTAGAACCATAACTCCAAACTTAACGTTTTTCACATTAAGACTTCTACCCCCTTTTGCCTCCTTAATGGTGTTGTTCGGCCTTTCTCTGAAGGATCGAATCAGAAATGAAGTGATATGACAGAGAAGCAAAGTCATCGACATATCTTATCGGTTTAGCAAGCTTAAGTGGCAGTGGACCGGCCATATTAGCCGTAGAACCGATGACCGTTGGGGCAAACGAGTTCTCGCGTGTAGGACGCCCTCAAGCAAGGTGGACTGATGATATGCGCAAGATGGCTGGCATAAGCTGGATGCGAGAAGCCGAAAACAGATCACAGTGGCGTGCAATTGGAGAGGCCTATGTCAAGTATGGGCTGATGATGATGATGAGTGGATGAATTTTGAAAAATCCTTTTTTACTTTACGTAATCATAATAAAAGGAACTCCTGTGTAAAAGCTCCCTAGGGTCAAGGGTTAGGCGATGATGTGTCAGTGATGAATGAATCAGTCAGGACTTTAAGTTTTATACATACATATACTGCGTGTAAAAGGATACCGTGCAATGGTTTTAGAAACGTTGGGAAAAATAAACAACTTTTACTATGGCGACAATGCGGAGAAATGAAAAACAATGAGCTCAATGGGCGCCTTCCTCCTCAATTTCTCCCGCTCGTTATACCTCAAGACCTGCTGGAAGAACGCTCGCTAGCACAGGTAACGCTGCGGTGCTGCAAGATCTGTAGGCCTTGGTGAGTAAGATCAGCGCCAACCTCTGCGTGCGTAATAGCGCCCTCCTCACGACGAACACCGAGACTCGGTGATACCATGTCGATGCAGCGTATGTTAGTGTAGCAATGTAGGTCCCGGCATAGATAATTTTAAGAGTGCGGTACTTGATGCCCCATCTAGTAGCTGAGATACGTGACACTTTACCGAAGCAGTTAGCGGCTTTTTTTCCAATGTAGTTGGCGTGCGGCGTGTGGTATGAAGCTCCTTGTCTGGTTTATGATGACGCTGAGATATCGCGCCTCCTTGACGTTCGCGATCGAGCTCCACAACGTTTCTAAGACCATTGATCCGGATCCTTTTACACTAGGTATAGTTTAATAATGCTATTACTTGTATTGCACATTGCACTGGTTAATTAAGGCCGGTAGAATAGATATGTATCTTAGATAAGCTGTTTAAATGGCTTATAATTGGTTGGTATGCGTTGTTACGTTATGTAGGTGTCTAAATGAACACACTACTTACTGTGATTTTGAGTTTAATATTTTTAAGTTCACATTATTCTTAACGTGTATATTGTATAATTAAAGTTTATATAAAGTACCTTATTTAGTAATACATTAACAAAGAAACATAACGCCGTGAGTTTTATTTATTTCCAGTAAAGATATACCCCCTTACCAATAAACACGTTATCACTTATATACAACGGTTATTACAGGTCTACTTCAACTGGTTATTCCGTATTTGACATACAACTGACAAGTTAAGTTGAGCTTTGTGTATCTTCTAAATAGCAATTCCGCCATTATTAGTAAGACCCATACTTTTTTATATTTTCTTTTTTACCAACTGGTCACTTAATTATTGCAATTATTTATGTATTTATTGTATCTATCGATTTTATAAATTAAAAATAAATCTAAGCACACTATTTACATAAAGGATCCTACATTCACGGGCCCGTTGGTGTAGTGGTCAGCATGTCTGCCTTTGTTCCGTGCGGTCGTGGGTTCTATTCCCACCCCTGACAGGTATTTAGGTGATGAGCTTTTAAGTACTTGTTGGATGCGTCTGGGTATTTTATTTATATACTAAGTATGTATTAAAAAAAGAAAAAAAAATGTATTTAAGTAATTTCGTTGTCTGAATTCCATAACACAAGTGCTTTAGCTACTTAACATGGGATTAAGGCAATGTGTGTGTTGTTGTAAAAACATTTATTATTTATTTATTCACGATGTGAACGTTATATTACACCTCGTAAGGTTAGTTACCCCGGGTTCGAGTCCGGCTACTGGACGTGTACCAATGGGACTCTTTTTCAGAGCCTATGTACGCAACGCAACGCTGGTACGGTGAAGGCCAACATCGTGATGAAACCCGCACACCACAAGGTGTGTGAACCCTATAACGGCGATGGGCTCACCCCCTGTCACGTTTGGTTAAATACGCTTGGTGAACCGTGGGTACTTGCTTTAGCAAGTGGCTCTGCCTACCCCTCTTTGGGATTAAAGGCGTGAAGTGTATTTATTTTTTTTATTAAGGTTAGTACTTACTTCGGTACTTACCGAACCATTATATTTGAAGGAATATTGACTTACGATGGGTCATTATTGTTGTTTGTCGATGTATCTACTTACACAGAATGTCGTCGTAACGGAAACGATAAGATACAAAACGATGTTCCTGTTTAAATCTGTTATGTACTTGTACCAGATGGTACAGACTACAGATTTATGTAGTTAAATTGGCGGCCGGTCTAGTAGTCAGGGTCTCCTGCTCTAGGACAACGGTCGCGGGTTCGATTCCCGCCACGGACATAATGCTTTCGTGATGAGCTGAGGCATTTGTTGTGTGCGTCTGGGTGTTTTATTTATCTATGTATGTATTTAAAAAGTATTTATGTAAGTGTATCAGTCTCTGGCACCCATAGTACAGGGTATCCTAGTTTGGGGTCAGGTGACCGTGTGTAAAAATGTCCC
>SJJU01011431.1:0-14939 GCA_012932125.1 Conopomorpha cramerella
ATACACTTCACGCTAGTCTCCCAGAGGGGTAGGCAGAGACTACAGATCTCCATTTGTCACGATCCTGACATACCCCTTTCGCTTCATCTACATTCATACATCTTTTCATACATGACCTCCGGTTTCGAGTACTTTTCACGCAACCTTCGGTCAGGACATCACCAATCTGGTCTTTATATGTCCTTCTGGGGCGACCTCTACTCACCCGGCCCATTACATCACCCATATAAATCTCTTTTGTCAATCGACTTTCATCCATTCTCTCCATATGCCCAAACCACCGAAGCATGCCCTTTTCAATCTTTGTCACTACGTCTTCCTTCAAACCGCAACTTTTCCTTATCACACTATTCCTTATCCTGTCATTCAATGTCACACCTTTCATGCTCCGCAATGACCGCATTTCTACGGCATTGACTTTACTTTTATGCTTTTTCTGCCATACCCAACTTTCACTCCCGTACATTAAGGTAGGTGCCAGTACAGCGTCATGGACAGCCAATCTTGCCTTTTTCGACATGAATTGGCTCTCCAAAACACTGCGAAGGGCACCGTTAACCTTATTACCCGCACTCACTCTTCTTTCAAAATCTTTGTCAAACTTTCCATCACTTGTAAATAGAGATCCCAAATATACAAACTCATCCACTTGTTCAACTTACTCACCGTCAATCATGCACTCACAAATTGTCCTTTCATTATTTTCGACTACCATTACTTTGGTCTTACTAGCATTCACTTTCATTCCTTTCCTTTTCAATGACTCATTCATACAATGAATCATCTGCTGCAATTCATACGCCGACGGTGCAAGAAGAACTTGATCGTCAGCATATAAAAGGCATTTGATGATTAAACCACCCATATCTAGACCCCAATCACGACCTTTCAGATCTTCCAAACAACTGTCCATGAACAGATTTAACAGCCACGATTGAACAGCCACGGAGACGCTACGCATCCCTGTCTGACACCTCTATGGATGCCAAACCAGTCTGAGTAGGTCCCGTTTACCCTGACACAGGCACTGAATCATCATAAAGTGATTTCAAAGCCCGTACCAAGGCCAATCCTGTCCAACCTGAACCGGGACAGCAGCAAGGTCCACAACTCATTCCTGGGTACCCGATCATAAGCCTTCTCTACGTCCATGAAAGCGCAGAAAACCTTTTGGTTTTTAGCCAAAAACTTCTCCGTCACCTGGCGCAAAGAGAAGACTTGGTCGGTGCAACCCATTCCCT
This sequence comes from Conopomorpha cramerella, assembly GCA_012932125.1. Classification (NCBI taxonomy): domain Eukaryota; kingdom Metazoa; phylum Arthropoda; class Insecta; order Lepidoptera; family Gracillariidae; genus Conopomorpha; species Conopomorpha cramerella. Next base: position 1,242 of record SJJU01011431.1, read on the forward strand.
TCCTAAAACCAGCTTGTACATCCCAGATTTTTTCATCAGTCTCACGTATTACCCTTTCGATCAACACTTTTGCATACATTTTTCCGACGATACTAAGAAGGCTGATTCCTCGGTAATGTTTGCAATCCTGCTGTGAACCCTTACCCTTATACAGTGGAACGATTACGGCCTTGCACCAATCACTTGGTACTCGGCCGTATCGCCAACATGCATTAAAAATAAGGTACAGCAGGTTCGCCACCACCGCACCACCAGCCCTCAGCATCTCAAGCGAAATCCTATCATACCCAGCCGCTTTTCCATTTTTCATTCCTTTCATAGCCTTGAAAATTTCATTCATAAGTATCTCACTTTTATTCTCTTCGCCATCCATATTACCCTTTATTTATTGATTTATATGGGTGATGTAATGGGTCGGGTGAGTAGTGGTCGCCCGAAGGACATACATTGAACAGAATGGTGATGTCCTGGCCGAAGGTGGCGTGAAAAGTACTCGAAGTCGGAGGACGTGTATGAAAAGATGTATGAATGTAGATGAAGTGAAAGGCGTATGTCAGGACCGTGACAAATGGAGATCTGTACTCTCTGCCTACCCCTCTGGGAGACAGGCGTGAAGTGTATGTATATATGTGTCAAAGGAATAAAATATATATTTAAGTAAGTATATTTTATTTTCTGACTTCCATAACACAAATGCTATAGCTACTTAAAATGGGATGAAGGCAATGTGTGTGTTGTTCAAAAATATATATATAAAAAAAAAAAAAAAATTAACCGTCTTTAACCGTCACCTGCCCATACTTAACCCTTAGCTGGTATTGCTAAAATGGGCAACGTAACTGGTATTGGGGGTCAAAAGTGACCCCATAATAATATGCATGATAATAAAAAAACAAATGTATATTACGAAATTTAAAGATTTATTTAGAAAAATAGGACTTATATTTAAGACATTAATTAAGTTTTTGGCACATTTTAAGAAAAATCACATAACTTCTTTATACTAATAACTAATATCCTTTTTTTATCAATATTTTTTGAGAATCAACTTTAAGTACTCTTATTTTTGTAATAATTAAAAAATAACATAACAAAGCTTTTCCATATTGTTTTTATATATAATCAATATAACAAAAATCAACAACTTCTTCAGAGATCACCTATAATAAAAAAAATGACAAGCAAAAGAGATTTTGTAACAAAAAAACTAAAAATTTCACTCAAAATATTTAACACTTGGTACAAGTGACCATAATGGTAGTATGTTCTTTACATATGTAATGCAGGCACTTACGACATTGTTTCGAACATTTGATGTCCTTTTTGCGTACACATAAATAGCACCTTCCTCTCTTATTGCCGCGCGTTTGAGATTCAGAAGCAGAAGTAGTAGGTGCGTTTTCTTGCGCTTGGCATCATGCACAATTTCTGTGTCAGATTCTTGATTGTCGTCATCCAACATTTGGGCTATTTCACTGTCTCGTAAAAAACCCGCCATGGTGACAATAATTTACTGCAACAATAGTAAAACAATGCAAAATAACTCATATTACATAAATACACAAAATGCACACTTCCGGTATCGGGGTCATTTTTGACCCCGGAATAGTACGTACCTGCGTTCCTAGTAATATTATAGTGACGCGCGTTCGTCACCCGCCGCACCCCGCGACCTAATGAGATTACCTGGATGCGCGCGAGTGTAGGTGCTTAGACTTCAAAGTTATAAACAAAAAATTTAACTCTTGGGGTCATTTTCGACCCCGATACCAGTTAAGGGTTAAAGTTCCCCTCTATTTTCGTTGGCCATCATCAAATCCCGCTTTTCATTTGACACAATACTATTGGCTTTCCCTCCTTGCCTACTAAGTAGCATTCATTTTAGATACCCGTACAATGTAACTCTTCAGGGCACTTACAAACTATTTTGTACTATAAGCTATCGCATATGCTATCGCTATGAAGACACTATCCCCTGGCAAGGATGACCGAAACGTAACATAACAAAATATCGAAATCTTTAGATACTTACTATTGTAATTAATTAATGTGAACCATTCTCAAACAAGTTCTATTTATTGAGTTTATTCGCAAATTTTCTGTGTTATTTACCTATTTACTATTAAAATATCTGTGGTAGCCTGTATGTAGGGCAACAACTTACACTGTATAATTAAAACGCTCAATATATTATCTAAGTATACGTGTGTACCTTCTTGGCTGTCCTTAACTTGTAAAATAAACTGTCTCCGTATTATGAGACCAACTTGGAAATATCTTCTTTCTAACAAAATAAGAATCATCAAAAACGTTTCATAAACGACGAAGTTATCCGCGAACGAACATAAAAAACGTATATAGGTACGATCCAATCGAAAAAGACATTTTGGAAGTCACTTGAAAAAATCCAGTGTCACCATTATATTATATAAACAACGAGCTGATTTGCATAAGTAGCTGACTACTTTTAATAAATCTCGAGTTGAGAAATATCAATACCAGGAAATATTATAAATTTTATATATTTTTAGGTAAGTATCAGCGAAACGACATTGAAAAATAGGTTTATTTAAATTACAAAACAAACTCCGTACAAATCTATTATAATACGACAATTGACATCTTAAAAACGGGAGTCACGAAAAAACAATCAAAAGACCAAGCGCGCAGCGTGTCTCTTTTTAAAAGCTTTTATTTAACTTGCAATGTATGTATGTATGTAAGGATGTTCGGGTGGAATCTTGCGACCCGAATTTGAAGCAGATGTACTCAAGCGATTGAGCTGAAATTTTGTATGTACCGTCGGTTTGGATGCCAATGCATGGTACACTATGTGACGTTTTTCGAAATCCAACATGGCGGCAGTTACAAGATGGCCGCCTAATTATTTTTAATGCACCTGTTTTCTTGACGTTTGGCTTGACGCTTGAGCAGCGGCAGCCATGTTGTAGACCATTGTTTTCAGCCAACAATATAGTAATTCGTGGCTCTTGGACATGCATAGCTCGTGCATTTTTATTTGGTTATTATTTTATTATTATCATGTGAAACTCAATGAAACCTATCCGTTGTTACAGAGGCATCCTGCTACAAAGCCAGAAGAGGTACGATGAGGCCATAAAGAGTTTTGACACAGCGCTCTCGTTCAGACCATCGATGGCATGTAAGTACCTAGCACCTACTTATTTACCATTTACCTCCATAATAAACGCATTGTCACACAGAAAGGTTATTTTACAGGTCTAATAACACTGGTTTTTCTATATTTGACATACAACATGACAAGTTAAATTGAGCTTGGTATATCTTTGAAATAGTTCTGCCATTATAAGGATCTTAAGCCGGTTTTCCACTGCCATTTTCCATGAAGCGAACCTACTTTTTCATCGAGAAAGAGTTCGGGAGTTGGGAGCACAGGGTCACTCCCGCTCTCTGGAAATGAGCGGAGTCATTTTTTACTCTGTTATTTTCGCTCGAATTTTTATTGGAGAAAACAGATGTATGTAATTTTGTATTGGTAAGTAAACGCAGGCATTAATAGGCTCATTTTTTAAGGAAACGCGCACTGACATGATATTAAATGTTTAAAACGGGTATTATAGCGCGAAGATTAATCAAAGACAAGCGTAACGACGAACAAACCCAAACGAAGGTAAGCTGAATGCTTGTCTTTGATTAATCTTCGCGCTATAATACCCGTTTTAAACATTTAATATTAATAGGCTCGCTCCGCATGCGGTGGAAAACCGGCTTAACATTTAACCAGCGCTAACGATGAAAGGCGTAGACGGATGACATAAAAGTGAAGAAAAAAAAATGCACCGATAAAAATATATTCATTCTTTTCCCGGAAAAGCCAAATACGAAATCGTTGTTGGGCGGTGCCAATGTGCTAAAAGAAATTTTCTTGGAAAATACTTTATTTTTTGGAGGCCTGAGGGGAAGTTTTTTGTGAAAATGTTGACATTGATTTTCAATGATTCTGGTCACTTTTCAACTTGACATTTTGTGGCGAGACGTATAGTATACGGCGCAATTTTCTTATTTATTAAGACCTTCTGAGAGCGATAGTCACAATAATAAAAAAAAAGTTGTGCGGTTTTACGAAACAACGGTAAAAGGGAAACTTTCAGCACACGGTCAGCTGCTGCGAACTATAGACGCCGCCATATTAGATTGGCTGCTCTGAAGGACGCCTTTCACTTTATCCCTACTCCGCGGCCGACCGTCACGCGACATGCAACACACGGGCTTAGAAGTTTGAGACTTTGAGTTTCACTTTAAAAGAATTAGTGAATTAGCTTCCAGTATTTCTAAATATGGTCTGTCATGTTGCACGATAGTATTGAATGAAGGAATGTATTTATTTTTTACTAGCCGTTTTATGTTTGATACCTCTTTTGTTTACCATTACTATTTTTGTCTATATAAACCCCAATAACTGTCCGAGGCAGTCTCTGTGAGTCTCAGAGGCAGTGTATTTCAGGCATGCTAGGAGGTATGTTTCCAAAGATTCTATTGACCGCACTAAGAATTACTGACGCAAGTTTACCTTTCTTTCCAATATTTATGCCTGCTTTTGTTTCAGAGTTAGGTACTATGAATTATGAGGAACCGTACATACGTTACCCTTCTCCCATTTTGTTTTTGTTTTGTAACTAGCTTATTAATTATTCATAAATTTTTCAAAGGAATCAATAAAATTACCATCTGCCAGACAACAGTGACAAAAATGGCACCTACTTTACAAGAATTCCCCGACGCGCCATTTTGAAAATAATTGTCGATGTAAATCGAGACCATCTCTTCTCGGACCCCGAACTCGAATTAAAATCGACTCGTTGATTCCTACCAGCGATTCTTTCATCTTGTCAGTGGCAATTATTGGACCTGCGACGTCTTCTTGCGGACTGTTGAGTAAAACAAACCAATATTACTTGATCTTTTTCACTTATGATGTTACTATGTATCGAGAGATCATTGTTTTGTAAGGACTGCTTCGGCCCACAAGTCCAGTCGTTCAAATTAACTTTGCTCAGTGATTCGTAAATGTTTCTTGTCGTAATTGTTACCGGCTAAGCAACGACGTAATATTATGACAAAGACAGTTATTGAGTCTGTAGCTTGGAATGGTTTTGTACTAAATGGCGATATAAAACTATGCCTGCGTTGAAAAGTTTCCATATATAAATTATTAAGTTCATTATATCATAACGCTGAGTCGAAGCCCATTTTCTTCGTGTGAAACACGGCACCTGTGTGTATCTATCTACGTTTATTCTTATTCCTACATTTAATCTCATCTGTATTGTGTGAAGCGTTGCGTTGCGTACATAGGCTCTGAAAAAGAGTCCCATTGGTACACGTCCAGTAGCCGGACTCGAACCCGCGACGGTTACAAGTCAAGTATCCGATCAACTGGACCACAGACGCTTTTCGCTCAGAAGTAAATAAATGTGCATATATAATATATCTTTTGTAAATGCTTTTCCTTTATTAATCTACGTGTTAATATTATCCCAACATGATTTTAAATTAGCCAAAGATATAGCGGTCTAGGTGCTGCGATCTTTTGACATTGACATTTGGGGACCATTTCTCACTTTATCCTGTTCTAGATTTGACTAGTTCTGGTTTGACCACTCGTTTTTTTGTCCTTTCGCAGTGCGATGACGTGCACGAAAAACTGTACATGCATTCATTAATTACAAAGAAGCTTCCCAAAATGGGCAATTACTTGTTACATCGTTTGTTTCCAGTTCTGTCGTTATATCTGATTAACCAAAGGAAAAAGTCAGGTGTTAAAAAAGTTTGTCAAATGATTGATGTCTGATGATTGATTGATGTCAATGAATGAGGGATGATGTATTACTGTATGACAGTTCTCCGCTTTAGTTCTCCGAAAATCTGTCAGAAAAAGTCAAAGAAAATTTCCCATAGGCATGGTTCGTAAATAAGGTAAGTAAAAAAAACATGGCAAAAACATTCAAATTTTTTTTTTGGTGAAGAACTGTCATTAATGTCATACAGTAATTCAAATCTGTCAGTAAAACGTCAAAGTAAATTCCCCATTATAGATAGGTAGATAGTTTAATTTTGACATTCACCGCACAAAAAAAAAAAGAATGAAACAAAGGAAACGTCGGACAGTAGGCAATAACGAAGTTTCGCAACAATTCGCAAGGTTATACCAAAAATAAAACGGCCAAGTGGTGCGCCAATGAAAGAAAATAAAAGGTGAATTGTTCCTTCGAAACGAGGTAGTTAATTTTCGTAGAGTGCTCGTTGATTTTTGTTGCCGCTTGCGTATTGTCGGTTATTATTGCTTTCAATTTGCGAGTCGCAACTTTCATTGTCTTGTTAATTGTTTATCTGATATATAAAATTCTCGTGTCACAGTTTTCGTTGCCATACTCCTCCGAAACGGCTTTACCGATTTTCACCAAATTTTATATGCGTATTCAGTAGGTCTGAGAATAGGCTACTATCTATTTTTTATCCACCTGCCAGTTGTATTTCTCCCAATACACAGGGTACAAAGGCGACTTATTATGGCAAAACGAATGTTTGCCGGGACAGCTAGTTGTTAATAAATTATTATTTTGGTAAGGTGAAGTGTATTCGCCGAGTAATGATACTCTTACCCCTTTTGTTTGTATTAAGTTAATCGTTCCGCTGGCCGGACGAGTTCGTTGCTGTTGACAAGAACAAATGATGGTTGTTTAATAGCCGCTTACACGGATACTTCAATGGTCTTAATTGGCTGTAATCGGACTTGTGTCATTATACAGAGACTAATAGATATGAAACTTAGTTGATTTACAAGTTTGTTATTTGCCTTAACGACTTGTTTGAGCTTTCCCTTTGTGTTTTTAAATATAGGTTCGTGTTGTCGGTTTAATAACATCGTAGAATAATTTCATACGTAATACGTTTATAAGTTGGTTGTTGTACCTGCCCACCCCTAGAACTGAACCAAGTAGACTTTGCAATATTAACCCTTAACTGCATTATTTTTTTTTGTCTGAATAAAAACCTATCCTTCTTAAATTATGTGGCCTGCATCGTGGGAAAAAAATATAAAAATTAAAGTGGTCTAAAGTCAAAACTGCGTTCATGCGTATTAGTTGTATCTTTGACAATAATTTAGAATGAGAAATCTAGGCTAGAAAAAAAAATCGAGGAAAATTATACCGATCTAGTATTACATCACTATGCAGCTAAGGGTTAAACTCATGTCTTAGTGGAACAAATAGTTTAGTTTTCTCACCAAACGTAACGATGACCGAACGACGAAAAAAATGCACACTGTAATTTTTTCACAAATCAACTGACCGTCTATCCATCCCTTATGCTAGGTACTAGCCGAAAATATATGTGAACCTCGCTTAGTGACGTTATTGGTACTGGAGTAGTACATTTACTGTACCTTCAATAGGGCCCTTTTAAACTCACTAAGCCTACAGTCCTAGCACGCGTGTCAAGAAAGACATGCCATAGAACACAAACGCACTGTGATTGGCTGCTATTTCACGTTTCGTTCGACTCAGCTTGTTTCAACAAATCGCAGCGCGTTACACAGCGTATAAAAGGACCCCGAGAAATATAGGACCATTATAATTTAAAAGGAAATTATTTTTTTTTCATCTTCGTACAAAATCTCATTTTTTAAATTTTGACGAAGCTTGTTGCCGATATAAATCTGTATTTATTATTTTAAAATGGTTGTAAATAAACGAGAATTTCTCCTTATTGTCGCCATAGTAAAAGTTATTCATATTGACGAGTCCAACAACGTTTCTAAGACCATTCGCTCGGGGTCCTTTTCCACGCAGTATGTCTTGTAACTTCTTTCTTGGAGGGTTGCGCTGTGCTAGGCCTTTTATGCCATTAGGACGCTTCCCGTAATCAATTCCAGTCAATCAATTTATAATTCAGGGGAATCGTCCATAAATATCACTAAGAATCATATGACCCAATCAATCAAAAATTCACAGGGGCACCCTTTTATTTTATTTAATGTTAATATCATCACAGCTCAAGGGCACTAACCCTTGAGCTGTTCACCAGTCAGGCATGTATCCGGCCATCAAGCATTTGTTAAATTAGTATTAAGTCATATTCATGTTAAGTATACTTAGCAATAAGCCTTGGCGATTTGAAAAGATGCCAGTTTCTTCCCGGTTCTTCTGGCCAGTAAAAGAAATTGATTCGAACCGGGGACGATTACTTTTGTTTTTGAAGTCATAAATGACGTTCATCAAGCTTTGTGTTATGCTACTGTATATCTGTATGTTATAGTACTTATAACGATGAAATAAATAAATTTTGACTTTGAATCTAAAATGTTGGTAGTGCACTTTTAGGAATATGTACTTTTCTACACCGTTAGATTGGCGATATTAAGATCTAAAAACTTATTACGTATAAATCACGTAAAAATACCAAAGATTATAAGCTGTCGTAAATTTGAATTATGTACCACAAGTAGTTTAGTTTTAGGGCCTTACTAATAATGGCGGAATTGCTATTTCGAAGATACACAAAGGTCAACTTAACTTGTCAGTTGTATGTCAAATACGGAATAACCAGTTCAGGTAGACACGTAATAACCGTTGTATAATTGACAATGCGTTTATTGGTAAGGGGGTTTAATATCCAAAACAAACTTCTAACTTCTCTCCTGAACATGTTCCGTTTTGTAGATCCGACTTTCTTGAGACCATCGACATGTGTAACTTTAACTACACAATCAGGCATTACTACAACTTGTCTACCTTTACTTGCAGTGGCGTACATAAACAAGGGAGCGTCGTTGGTGGAGAGCGGTCGCATGGCGGATGCAGCAATCGTGTTCCAATCGTGTGCACTAGCAGACGGCACGCACGTGAGGAACCGAGCCCAACACAACTCGGGCGTAGTATCCTGTCTGGTGCAGTTGGCAGCTATCCACGCGTACCGGGGCATGTGGGAGAGAGCCCTCTCCGCTTACCAGGAAGCCATGAAGCTTATACCTGTACAAGAGACCGGATACAACGGATGGACGAAACATGTGAGTGTTAACTTCTTAAGCCCTACGGTACTAAAAATAGTACAAACTGCACCCTAACAGTTCAGCCTTGACAATAAACAATATACACTTAAAAGCAATGCCGAATAAATAATTGAATCTCCCAGCTATCGTGCAGGTAAAAGTAAAACGGTTTAAAATGTTCAGGACCCAAATACAATGAAATGTTTGTACTTTACTTAGTACATTCGGTTGTTACTTGTAAAAATTTGAAAAATAGTCAGGCCTTACGAGGCTATATATTTTTTTAAAGAAACGTACACTGACATTATATTATTAGTTTAAACCGGGTGTTGTGTGAATATTATTACAACTTTACGGATAAAAGGTCACACTAAGTACTAGTTGGCTCTACCATGTTTTAAAGGCCTTTGAACTTTGAATTTTATCGCTGCTTAACATCGGGCTGGATGGTGAGCAAACGCTTGTTCGTTGTGATAAGAATCATCGCAATCGTTTTTTTAAAATGAATTATTTATTTGTTATCACACAACAAGGATTGCATTAGAGGTTCCCCTAATGCGCAAAACGACGAAGTAATCCGCGAATAAACATACAATAGCTTATATACCTCCTTTTTTGAAGTCGGTTAAAAATGTGTGTTTTGTCGGGTAGATTATCATTAAATGGGGCTCGTTTTCGTATCCTTGTTTCTTACGTCACAATATACTGGTGCAGTGGATACGCAGCGAGAAACGAGCATTAGTAACTACAAACAGTTTTATGAAACCAATTGTATATACCTATTTTTTTTATTTATAGAGAGAACGTTCTTTGTATTTCATTCACGTAATAGCTGAACATAATATTATTTTCGCATTTCCGTCATCTAAATCCTTTTTCGCATTTGTATCTTCTGCGAGTAAACAGAGATTAAAAAAGAGGAGTTATATTGTATATTGGAAGTATGTTTGTTATGGACAAACTCAAAAAGTATCTAAAAATATCTCTGATAAGCGATGGTAAATAGTGTTGTATTGTATGATACTAGCTAACCTGGCAAACATTGTTTCCCCATATACATTATAAATAAATATTTTGCAACAACACACACATTGCCTTCATCCCATTATAAGTAGCTATCCCCTTGTGTTATGGAATTCAGACAACGAAATATACTTAATACTGTTTCTTTTTTAAATACATACATAAATAAACAAAACACCCAGACACATCCAACAAGTACTTAAAAGCTCGTCGCTTAAGTAGGGTCAGCAGTGGGAATCGAACCCACGACCCTAAGGAATAGAGGTAGACATGCTGATCACTATACCAACGGGCCTCTCAAGTCCCTTTCCCGTGAGAATTTCTGGAATCCTTTTGTAAGTACACCCTTAATTCCCTAATTCCCTGCCAAAATTCAAGTTCCAACGTCTAGCCGTTTGGGCTTTGTATTGAATGTCGGTGAGTGGGTCAGCCAGACAGCTCCTCTTTTTGTTTTAGATGTATAGATAAATACGTCATATAGCAACAGAACTAGTAACTCAAACTAGGAACAGATATGTAATTCAATTTTCTAATCGTCAATCATCGTGCTGAATTCGAACCTAGTGTACACTCTGGACAAACTAAACTCTACAATTATCACATAACCTGAGCTGCCGTCATATGGTATTCGTGCCTCAGCGTAGGTCACATTAAAACAGCTGTATATACAATGAAACCGACCGACTGCGTGACAACTATCCATGCAAAGTAGCGGATGAAATTCCCCTCACATAGTGAACGACAGACAAGCACTGCATATCCAATATCCGTTTAGTAAATACGAACAGAACTCAGTCGACGTTGCGCCATGCATTGCAACAGAATAATTCAGTTAGGAGAGCGCTGAAAAACTATTATAACAAAAAAATACACACAACACACATATACATATCGTCCTTTAGCTTACAACACCGCTTAAGTCATTTTTACCAACTTTACAGTAGACGAAAATTATTTGCTGATTGCGACGCCAACCGACTTGAGCGCTTTCATTATTTTTTTAATTACGGCATCTGATTGGTTGAAATCTATTTCATGAGACCAATGGTTCGACACATGTAACTGTGTCGAAACGTCGGGAAAACAACGAAGGTAAGCTGAATGCTTATCTTTGGTTAATCTTCGCGCTATACCCGTTTTAAACATTTTTATTTTTCCTTGTATTTGCCATCATGAGCGTTAGGATTTTGTTCTGACAAAAAATCATGCAGCTAAGAGTTAAAATATCAATAAGGTAGTGTTGTAAAAAATGTATTAGACGTGTGGTGACTGCGAATAGAATACTATACATGTGGCGGCACCTCAGCCCAACTTTTCCGGGCGTGGTAGTCTTAAGAGGCTACCGAGGGAACTTCAGAGGTCGAGCAGCAGCGCTCTCAGCGTGGCGATTATTGGCATTTCCCCCAAATTATCATGAAAATCATGGGAGGAAGCCCACGTCCAGTATAAAACATGTGGCTGATACATCATCAGCCCATACTTGTCCACTTCTGGACATAGGCCTCTCCAATTGCATGCCACTGTGATCTATTTTCGGCTTCCCGCATCCATGTGACTGATTATGATAATGTAAAAAATACCTAAGAGTTTAAACCGGGTGTTACGGCGCGAAATAACTAACGACAAGCATTCAGCTTACCTTCGTTATTTGCCCGACGTTTCGACACAGTTACATGTGTCGTGGTCGCGAGCTGACTCCCGGTTTAAACCTTTAATATAATGTGTGTGTGCGTTTCATTAAAAAATTAAAGAAATACCTTTCTTGTATAACGAAATTTTCATAAAATTTTCGATATTACGGTGGTAGACTGGGTTAGAAAATTACCTTACCCTGTTAGATATTGATCATAGAAACATTAATATGATAACGTACCAACATTATTCTCCAAAGACTATTTTTACTGCTAATAGAAGAAGTAGTACTAGGCGTAGTAGGTCATCGATTACAAAAGTACCACATCGCGTTCTACCTTTTAATGGAATCAACTGAACCGCAGCAACACGCACAAATTAACATTGATAGTTGAAAATTTCCTAGTTCTTTGAACAAGAGATGTTGATGATCACTAGAGTAGAAATATAGAACTGCAGATTTTCTATACTTCTATACTAATATTATAAAGATGAAACATTGTTTGTTTGTGTCGAATAGGCTCCGAAACTATTGGGCCGATTTGTAAAATTCCTTCGCCGTTGGGAATATACGCTTTCCCCGGTGAACATAGGCTATATTTTATCCCGATATTCCCACAGGAACGAAAATAAAAACGTGTGTAACACCACGCGGTATAGCTAGTTATTAAAAAAGTGTACATGTGTAGTAGTTGTAACCTAAGATCGAATACTACGAATGAAGTTTTTTATAACACAGTGCTTATTCACTGTGTAATAAAAAAAACTGTTTGACCACCAGCCTGCCTGATTTTAAGCAGCGATGTGGTCTACGATGGACAACACTTGTTCATTAGGTACGTATTTACCCCAGTGACCTGAAGACCTACAGACTGTGCAGAAAACACATACTCCGGCAAGTCGTTCCATATCCTGGCGGTTTGTACTATAAATTCGCGTAAAGCATCAAAAGCAAGTTTGACATCGACTTAACGACTTGTCTTCCTGTAAAGAAATAGGTGTCATTTAATGTGTTTTCAATGAAATTGGCTCTCATTTTGTAGTATAACCTAACAACTTTTAAAATATTACGCAAAATTTTCAGCGGGAAATTAACAGATACGTAAATATCAATATGACAGCCCTTGCGTTGTTACATGCAAATGAATCCATTCCTATGGGAAATTCGGGATAAAAATAAAGCCTGTGTGTCTCTCTTATATAAAGCTATGATTAATATAATCAATAGTTTCATTGCAATAAGTTTTTGTGGGAAAGACTTACAAGTATGCACACTCACAGAAATTCGCCTTTCCAATATTACTGTGATAAGCTTTTGATAACCTTGTTATAACATACCCGATCCTTAATCCATCAAACGCAAACATTAAATTATTCATAATATTTTGTGAGTATATTGCCTTTCCGCGTTTGAGAAGTCACTCGATCACTGATACTGTCAAAGCTGACTCAGTTCTCACCATCTATCATTCAATATTGAACTAATATGTCGCACCTGCCATATACCTCATTACCACAAATCTAAATATATTAAAAGAAAAGCTGACTGAATGACTGACTGACATATCAACGCACTGCCCAAACGGCGAAACGTAGGCGCTTGAAATTTGGTAAGGACGTAGCTTAGGTGCCATAGGGGTGCACTAAGAAAGGAATTCCTGAAATTCCCACGGGAACGGGAATAAACGGGAAAGTTCTTTTGTATGAAAAATCTAAACCGCTCAAGTTAGACGCTTGAAATTTGGGATGCAGGTACTACTAAACTACGCGAATGGAATCACGGGCCGTCCACTAATAGGATATATTTAAAGAAGAAAGATAAATATTCTACAACAACACACACGTTGCCTTCATGGCATGTTAAGTAGCTAAAGCGCTTGTGTTATGGAAATTTTATTTCAATACATACTTATAAGACGTAGTGACCAAGATTGAAAAGGGCATGCTTCGGTGGTTTGGGCATATAGATAGAATGGATGAAAGGCGATTGACGAAAGAGATTTATATGG
>SJJU01011432.1:0-11739 GCA_012932125.1 Conopomorpha cramerella
GCTATTCCGTATTTGACATACAACTGACAAGTTAAGTTGAGCTTTGTGTATCTTCGAAATAGCAATTCCGCCATTATTAGTAAGGCCCTAAGTCTAGTTCTTTTTGGTCTGTGGTTAGAAGCAAGCGTGACCGTGAAAGAATAAAAGATGATCGGGAGTGAGTGATGAAATCTGCATCAATAAATTAGAAGAATGAAGTTTCGATCCTTTTGTCAGAACCTTTGTACGTACGCTACGCAAAGCTTTTACGCTGAGGAAAAAAATGTGACGTAGGCATACCATTAGGTGTGTAAACTCTATCACGTCACGAAGGTACGAAATCTTCGCCGAAATGTGGTCATTTGTTTAGGCGTGGGTGTATTTATATAAATTCATTGAACCATAACACATCGGGCGTTCCTACTACATTTTAATACGTCTTTGACCACGCTCAGCTGACCTCCAATCACTCCCTAGAGGATAACACCTTAACCTCGCTCAGTGCTGAAATGTCAGGTATATCAGTGTGTCCCTCACACACGAGCATTATTAGAGTGAGACACAATATGCTTCTTGAGGCGGGAAGGTTTCAGTAATGTTTTATTTAAGAGTACGGGGTACTTCGATTTATTTACAGGATACATTAAACTGTGTATTAGCATCCGTAATGGATTAAGGCTCGTATTCAGAAACTATGAAGCGTAGGTCTCCATTCAAGTAACGTCTGTCTCACTCTAATAATGTTTGAGTAAAAGAGATAAACGATGCTAAAGTGTGGCTTGAGTGCTATTGTTGTAATACGAGTCTAAGCTCGTGAGAATATCCAAGTGTTTATTGAACTGGAAATACCTTATTTAGTGACCACATCTTTTTATTTTAGACCTTTTACGCTAGATATTTTTTACAATCTTTTTTTATTTATTAACGTTTGTTGACTAATGTTGGTATGTGGGTAATAAATCAAGTCTAATTAGACCCAGTTTTTTTTGCATTTTAATAAGAGCGTCAGTGATCCAGTTTGTCGGATACTTGACTTGCAACCGGGAGGTCGCGGGTTCAAGTCCGGCTACTGGACGTGTACCAATGGGACTATTTTTCACAGCCTATGTACACAAGGCAACTCTCGTACGGTGAAGGACAACATCGTGATGACATCCGCACACCACAAGGTGTGTGAACCCTATAACGGCGATGGGCTCACACCCTGTCACGTTGGGTTATATACGTTTGGTGAAACGTGGGCATTTGCTTAGCAAGTGTACATTTCTTGGCCGGTGTGCTTAGCATGAGACAAGCCCTATCGCTAACATACTAACATGATATTTATTTACTACAGCCACAAGCTTTGTTGAGTATTGTTTATACAAACTGTTACCAAGTCTACGGCTGCTACGCGCTACGCCAGAGGCAACTCTGAAACAGTATCAGTATCAGTTGTATTATATCTCTAAAAAAATATCAACAACTAGCTATCTGTCTCGAACAATATTTGTTTTCCATAGGAAAACAAATATTGCCTTAAACTTTTTATTATATTATATTGCTCTAACCTTAAATTGCATTTAACATGCTTTCGTATCCCGTGACCTGCAAGAAACAGAGATAAAATTCCTATATTAAAATTCACATTCACATTTTAAACGTTCTCTATACTTCAACAAATAATTCAAGAGCCAAATAAGCTAAATCGGTCCAGCTGTTCTAGCGTTTTAGCAAGAGAAACGAACAACAATTATTAATATATGTATATAGACTAGCTGTACCGCGTGGTTTTCCTCACTCGTATTGTTTCGGTCTCTTGGGAATTTCGGGACAAAAATAGCCTTTGTCACACGGGAATCCTTGAAATCATTGTTGTGGTTTAACCCACAGAGAGCGCTGCTGCCCGTCCTCTGGAGAGTTCCTTCAGTCGCCTCTTACAACTCCCATGACGGGAAAAGTTGGCCTGGGGTAGTGATACATTGTATTCTATTCGCCGTCACCACACGGCTATTTTTAAGTTGTTTCAGTATTTTCGGAGTATATTCGGTGGAAACAAAAAATCGAATCTTTCTTCTTTATAATAATAGTACATAGATACAAGGCGAAAGGATCTATTTTTATTTTAACACAGAAGAAATTCCTTTACGTAAAACGAGGAGCCCTCAAACGATTTGTAGGTTAATAGAAAATGGAAATTACATCTTTCGTGAAAACGATTTTCTGTTTGTCGCAAAGAACTGTCAATACCTCACAAGACACCAAAGTCGTTTTACCACCGTCACAGGCACTCCGGGAATGACTAAATATTAAACTTGATTTATTTATTGAACGTAGAGATAGACACCAAGTAAAGCCTGTACTTGAGAGCCAACCCATTTACCTGAGAACTAAAAATAGATTGAAATTATCTAGACGCGAAAACAGCGTTAGTGGGTAAGTATAGGATTTTTTTCTGTTCAGTCTGTAGGAGGATGGAGGAGGTAGATGAAAATCTTATATTGTATGTCAAGGTTACGGCAACAAAATAGTAGTACTTAGCTTATTTAGCTCAAACAATTCTCTTGTCGCTATTAGATTATGCTGATTCATGTTACGTTGACCTCACGGAGGACCAACTAAACAAACTTGAGCGCCTACAAAACTACTGCATCCGTTTCATCTATGGCCTTCGTAAGTACGATCATGTATCAGAATATCGCGCCAAGCTCAAGTGGCTCCCTATCCGTCTTCGCCGGAATGCACACATTCTTTCTCTTCTCTATACAGTTCTGTTCAACCCCTCCGCTCCAGCCTACTTAAAGAAACGATTTGAGTTCATCAGTTCGTCCTCGACTACTCGATCTATGCGTTTATCGCATTCCCTCACTCTCAAATGTCCCCAACACTCCCAAAAATATTATAATAACTCATTTACTGTTTCCGCCATCTGTCTTTGGAATTCCCTTCCCATTTCAATTAGAAGTGTAGACTCTGTTGAATCGTTTAAAAGAAAAGTAAAAGAATATTACTTAAACTCCAATTCTTTTTAATGATATGATTAGTGCGTGTATAGTATCATATTTATTATTATAGTTATAGATATATATGTATAGTATATATGATTAGGTATATTGTATATATACGTATTTCTATATAGGTATTCTATTTTATTTTTGTAATTTTTTTATGATTAATTTTATTATGTTATTTGGTTTTTGATTACCTGACGTATGAACCTGCCATTAAATTTCTATTAACTTTTCATGTCAGCAAAACAGGTAGCCTGGATGAAATCGCTTTCAGCGATAAGGTCGCCTTTTGTAACCTTACCATTGTCTCATCAGTGTATATGTTACCGGAAATGTATGAAACCTAGGAATTATATACAATTACTAGGATATCTTAGTGTAATGTAATATCTTAGTGTGCAATAAAGTGTTCATTCATTCATTTATTCATTACTTTTTTAGTGAGTGTAGTATTGTCGGAGTTAAAAGTGTTTTCAGACTGACTCTGCCATTTAACATGCTACGAACACTGGAAGAAAAAGTGAAGATAGAAATAACGGCATCTGCTTGTCCTAACTTATTTATTTATTTGATTTAATACCTACTAGTTTATACATACTCAGCCGTGTGGTGACGGCGAATAGAATACACGTTTCAACACCCCAGCCCAACTTTTCCCGTGTCGTGAGCATCGTCGGAGGTGACCGAGGGAACTCTACAGAGAACGGGCAGCAATGTTCTCTGTGAGTTAAACCACAATACCACTGCGATCTCCAACCCGCATAGCGTGCAAAGCGTGGCGATTATTGGATTTCCTCTTAATTTATCATGGAAATTATTTGGGGAGGCATGTGGCTGATGATGATGAGGCGTGTGTCAATGGGTCTCTTGTTCAGAGTCTACCCAACGCTCATACGGCACACAAGACGTATGCACCCTATACCCGCGGCGTTGGGCTCACCCCCTGTCATGTTGGGATAATCGTGGGAATTATCCCTACGTTTTGGGATGAAAAGTCGTGAAGTAGGTAAATATTTATACTTTAATTTATTTAATACTTGATTGCACTAAACGTACAAATGGTTTTTTTTATCACTATGAAAAAGCGTTTGTCCACCAACCTGCCTAATGTTAAGCAGCGACGTGGTCTACGATGGAGCACACTTGTTCATTCACCCGCGACTTGAAGACCTTCAGACTGTACTGCGCAGGAAACACAGATGGACACATTTTTTGGCATTCTTCTTGTTTTACGCGTACCTACGTTTTTTTTTTAAGTTTTCGTCACTACGAAGATGTCAGATGGTGCTGGAAAGTTTCCACCTTAGATAAACTCAATAATCCTTCACACAACTTAAACTCAAATTGAATACTCAAGACAACAGAAGTTTCAGGTATTTTTATCCCGTCGATAGGCGGGACGCGTCCTCGATACTGTGGAGGGGTCAAAACTAGACTACGGACGCACTTTGCTGTAAATAAATACGGGTAACTTCTAATATACCTTCATACTTGGTGGTGACGATCTCGAGGCGACCTACATTCAAAGAGGCTTGCGGGAATAATGAAAAAAAATCATGAAAATGGATAACATGGTTTTTCTTAATTTGTCCCCCTCGATTAATCGGGTTTGCCAGCATGTTTTTTTTATCATGGGACCGGCTTGGAAATATCTTTTCACTAACAAAACAATCTTGCTTTAGCAAGTGCCTCTGCCTACCCTCTTTGGGATTAAAGGCGTGAAGTGTATTTATTAAAACATCATATTTTTTTTCATAAACGACAATGTTAGGCAAAAGACTCCTTTTTTCAAGTCGCTTAAAAATCAAAACACCTTATGCTGGTTGAATCAATATTCAATCAACATTATTGCATTAGGTACGGTCCTCCAATATGCACTTAAGACCACTTCCGCTACTCAGTTAAATAGGTAGCAATTAAAGAACCAGAGAAATCGGTGGAATAATACTTCTCTGTCCTACATTTCGGCAGTTTAAATTATGCCAATTTCGAAATTACTGCCATTTGCTCGGATAATTATGAATACTTATATCCGAATATTTTATCCGGCGGAGTAATGTCGGACGATCAGATTATGTCCATAATCCGAATGGGTTCGACTCGTAGGCTATGTCATGACGTTACCTGTACGTAACCACACACGATTCGGACAAATTCCGAAAAAGATTAATATAAAAAAAATTGGTTCGTAAATCCGTTTTTCATACTAATTTCTAACTTTTTTTGGACGTAAAGAACTTTTGGTAATAAATTTATTTTGGTTAGAAATTTGGTATTTCATTTTTGTCGCAAAACCAGATTCTGTGTGTAAAACACCCAAACAATGGTCTTAGAAACGGAATCGTAAATGCTACCAACTTTTACTATGGTAAGAATGCGGGGAAATGAAAAAAAAAACTCCATCCCCATATAAACGTCATCTCCGGAGGCCAAAAATGGTATGGAGATGAACATTTTTGTTCATTGTCGCCGTAGTAAAAGTTGTTCATATTGATGAGCCGCACAACGCTTCTAAGACCATTGCTCGGGGTCCTTTTACATTCGGTATAATATTTTGTATTCTTATTTTTGTAAAAAAAACTTCGCTCCAGACAGGTACATACATTTATAATGGTGCTCTTCTAGAATATTATCACGCAATTTCTAAATATAAGAATTTATATTTATGGCCATCGTCGCTGGAAAATAAAAAAAACAAAATAAATGACTTTCTTTTTTCAACGTCTCACCTTCCGCGTATGACGACGCATTCCAAATAAATCAAGAAGAACGTGTGATGAAATAAATTTCAGTCATTGGCAAAAATTGATGTCTCCCACCACCTGGGCCACTTATACAGCATGTACTTATCAGCGGTTGCTGTTATACAGGATGTGCCGTTTCCAACAATAAAAAAAAATCTAATAGTGTGACCACGAGAACGCAATTATTTCGCGTGGTGAAAATAGCTTTGAGTCTACGAGTCTGCTTATAGTGCGAACCGCCAGGATGTGGAATGACTTGCCGGAATCTGTGTTTGCTGCGCAGTACAGTCTGAAGGTCTTCAAGTCGCGGGTGAATAGGTACCTAATGGACAAGTGTGCTCCATCGTAGACCACATCGCTGCTTAACATCAGGCAGGATGGTAGTCAAACGCTTGTTTAGTGATAAAAAAAGTTTTGACTATGCTGAAGAAATACCTTTTCTTCCTTAGCTGGGTGTCAATTTATCTTATTTAGATGATGTTAAACAATAGTCACGTAGTAAAACAATCCCCACGCCAGTCGCGTGTATTGACCTTTATCCTTGACAACCTAGAGGTGTCATAATTACTTAGACCTTTCTCAGTCAGTGACTCCTTAGGGCTGGGCTCTGTTTATTTCAATAGAGAAAATGATTTAGTTATTTTTCTACACTGTTATGTTCTGTCTTGCAGTAAGTAAGTGGAATAAAAGTTTTGTAAGCATGTTTTTACATCATTTCTCAGAGTATTTTGCCACAAATAGATGTGTGAGAATATATAAAATAATAATATTTATCATCATGCACAATCGTAGAGATGTTACTCGATTTTTACTCGTTTTTCCCTATTCGGTACAGTCAATGACTTCAGAGTAAAACACATCCGGCTTTTTGAAATTAGTTAATATGAAACGCCAAACAAAAAATACTAATACCTATTATAAAAATATTGTTAAAGTGGCAATCAGCTGATCGGTAGTAACATAATATTTCTTTTCTTGTTCTTGACATTTGACAACACTTTCCCCTAGGAAACTTGTTTGGCGTCACGGACTGAGTGATTTTCTCGAATTTTGCTAGTGATTTTAATGGGGAATTTTAAGAGTCCTTGTTTTCCTGAGTTCGGATAGATGGCACCACCTGTATTAAGGCGGATTAATCCCAGTCAACGAAATTACTGACGTTAAACGGTGAGTTACATTGAAGGCAATGATATTATATAGTATATTTGACGTAGATACGTTACTCAGCATCAATATTGGGTACCCCTAATGTAAGTCAATTGCCTTTTACCCGGTGAAGTTGACAGTGTCCTATGAGAGCTTTCGCGCTGCACGCATCGGGTCCTTTTAATTGAAAAAAAGCAGTCAACAGAACATATCATGCCTTCCTGTTTATTCCGACATTGCACAAACTACACCAGAAATCCGAAAAAAACTCCAAATGCTTTCTATTACTTCTAAGTTAATTGAAAATATTGTTTCTAGAGAATATTTTTTCCAAAATAATTATATGTCATCGCCATTGTTTGGAAAGAGACAGATAGTTTAAATTTATTTAGAAACGAAAAGGACAACGATAACGGCCTGCAGTTGGTGTAGGGGAGGGAGGGTACAAATTGTACATATAAAGCATTCGTCGTGCGTATGTATGTAGATAGGTAAGTAATCATGGAAAAAACATTTGGACATCGTTGGTTGCACTTTTTTTTACGACAGAAAGTGCAATATCCCAAGGCGTTTTAGATATAGAGAGGTACGTGCTTCTTTCCATATTATTCATTATTACAGATTCAGGTCACAAATATGCGAAGACAAATGGATACCGCCTGCTTATGTTGCAGTATTTTCCGACCATTCTCATGAAACATTATTACTACGAAAATAAAGCGGCGATTGGTGAAGACAGCAATTTCATTTACTGTGCTTTGCCCTTCCTTACAAACTTGCATATAGCATAGTAATGTACATTTGAAGAATATTATTTTGATAGGCAGGTATCGAATATTGCAGCTGCTGGAAATGTTAAAATACTTTCAGCGGTTCTTAACAACGTATTTAAAATAAGTATTATAGCCGAAAATGTAATAAAAAAAACGAGCGACATCATTCTCCCCGGTTCAAATGACATGGAAAGGATTAAAAGTCAAATTTTTTATTTTGTCAAAATCTTGCCTAAAACTGTCACTCTAACAAATTATATGACTAAGTTTCTGACAAAGTAAAGTCTGACTGCGCTTTATAGATAGAGGTGAATAGTTTATTTAGTGATAGTAGCAGAGTGTGCACCAAGTTGATAAATATTATTTATTTATTTGCATGAACAGGAAACTTAGATTATTATTTTCTACAGAAGTAACGACACCAAAAGTACTGAAATTAAAAAAATAATTATTTACCAAATTTTTTTTTACACATCAGTAAATTACAGAACGACCCATAAACACCACGTTTCCCCTGTCCCAGCAGCATTTCAAACTACATATTGACAGCGGTCGGTAATGTCAATCTGTACTGTAAACAACCTGACGTCTATCCGTGGGTCTCACTTTTTTGAGTGGTTTAGTATGAGAGTAACATGTCTATTACTAAAATGTCATTGATTGAAGGTGATAGTATTTTTTTTAATGTTTGTTTACATGTTAGTCATTGTTTCTGAGGTTTAAAGAACATACCCAACAAATAGTGTAGCGTAGTGAAATATAACTGACAGAAGTCACCCTGGATACGTACCAACGACATTTAGATAAGATTTTTAGAAGTTTGAAATAGGAGCGTCTGTGGTCCAGTTGGTGGGATCCTTGACTTGTAACCGGGAGGTCGCGGGTTCGAGTCCGGCTACTGGACGTGTACCAATGGGACTCTTTTTCAGAGCCTATGTACGCCACGCAATGCTCGCACGGTGATGGACAACATCCTGATGAAACCCGCACACCACAAGGTGTGTGAACCCTATAACGGCTTATATAATAAAATATAACTTAATTTATTAAATAGGCAATATGTAGGTATCGATAATATATTTTGTGACTGTACGTGTGTGTGTTTTTGTTTCTTTTTCATGTGGACTCGGGCTTTGGCCCATTTGCGATTAGTCAAGTATTAACTTTTTGTGTACAATTATATTATAACAATGATACATAGTCGGTGGCATTGTCACAGTCTATCGACAAAGTCGTCAAACGTCAAAGTCGTGTCAAAATCTCATTAAAACCTTAGGGTGGACCATCACATTTCAATTTCAATGCTTCTTCTTATGACGGCACAGCGGTGAAATAAATCTCTTTATAATCTAATATATAAAATTTCCGTGTCACAATGTTAGTTACTGTACTCCTCCGAAACGGCTTTACAGATTTTTTCTAAATTTTTTATGTGTATTCAGCAGGTCTGAGAATCGGCTACTTCCATTTTTTATGCATCTATCAGTTGTATTATTCCCAATATACTGGGTACAAAGGCAACTTATTATGGTCAAACAAACGTTTGCCGGGACAGTATTAACATAGATCTCAGTTAGTACACGATAGTATTAATATAGATAACACGTATATTGTGTTAAATCACTATTAATGTCTAATGGCTGTAAGTTTTTGCCGAAAAATATTTTGTAGGTACTGTAAAGTACCATTTTTTTCCGCCTACATACCTCTGGAAATTCTAGATTTCTCTACAAATGAGCACACACAGATAAGTCCGGCTTAACAAACGCTAGTCATTATTTTTTAAGTAATACCACTCGTACGTAAAGAAAATATTTAAGGGAGATTGGGGTATAGGTGGTTAACTGTTTAGGTAACATAAATTAAAAATAATTGAAAGTAAATAAATACACTTCACTCCTCTTTATAGTAGGGAAACTAGGTATTTAATCTAAACATGACAGGGGGTGGGCCCATCGCCGTTATAGGGTCCATAAACCTTGGTGTGTGGGTTTCATCACGATGGTGTGGTGTCCTTTACCGTAGGAGTGTTGCTTTGCGTACATAGGCTCTGAAAAATAGTCCCATCGGTACACGTCCAGTAGCCGGATTCGAACCCGCGACCTACAAGTCAAGTATCCGACCGACTGGACCACAGACGCTCTTAAATTTGAATTAAAAAAATATTTAACCGATATTTAAGACTTTTTTAACTCTATGCCGCACTCCGACCGGTCGAGGTTCTCAGACAACGACGCGCCTCGAGGCAGGTAGATTACAACGAGTAGGTAACTAACTACCTCTGTCGGTACACTCGCACTGTTTCATCGACATTATCATCACATCGGGCTCTTACACGTACTATTTCACAGTACTCTGTTGGAATAGCGATACAATATTAAATAAATAAAAATAACTGATACTGTCACACTCACGCGTGGAAACGTTGACAAAAACAACACAACCTGCATGGTCAAGCGCCGCTGGGCTGGATTAATGGGGAATTTTCTTTGACGTTTCTCTTTCTCTCTCTCTCTCTCTCTCTCTCTTTCCAAACAAAGTTTGACAGTAATGACAGTTCTCCGTCCAAAAATCTGTCAGAAAAACGCCAAAGAAAATTTAACATTGGGTCAAGGACAAACTAGCTCACGCCTGAACCGTCCCTGCCTGCCCCGCAACCCCAACCCGAGCTTGATTTAAATTTCGACAAACACTGAATCTCACGCTTTTTTATTCTTATTTGTTTATACAAAGATAGCAAATGATTTTTTCCTTTTCGCATCGTCGCTGACACTATACGTTTTGAACAAGGATATTTTACTGAGGGACGGTTTGGCGACTGGCGCGCGGCGTGGTGTGCGTATGTAAAGTTCGTTGATCTAAGAAAATTTCCTTCTTAATAGCTATTAAGAAAGGGTGAGGCAAAAAGTACTAAATTAAAAAATTGTAACCTATGTTAGATTTTGCTTAAATTACCGCTACTCCTGATGCTGATTATGCAGTTGTACATACAAGCATAAGACACAGAGAAAATTAAAAAAAAAATCCATTGCAGTCTATTGTCACTGTCAAGCCGTTGTGACAATGAAGTCATCTGACAAAAATAATTATTATTAAAATAGCCAAAGATACAACCATCTCCCTCATCTCCCCTAAGTATTAACCCAAGGGTCTGGAACAAATCTCCACCTCTTTGCGACGACGTCCTTGGATTATCGCACAGACTAAAACTTACGTAGGTACGTCCTTATCCTTGCTTTCGAATCTTCGAATCTATCTCCACATTTTACTGTCGTGTCGGACGGTCGCGACGTTGAAGATTTTGATAAATGTTGACGCAAATACTTAGGTATACCTATAAAAAAAACAATACGTATTTTCGTTCCCTGGAAAGTAAAATTCGAGATTTTTACATGTTTTGGAATCAGAAGAAGTACCTATTTTTATAGTTAGTAGAGGCTAAACAAAAATGCGTAACGACGACGTAGGTAAATACAGAAATGTAGAGTAATGGGGTTAATTCCATACATACTACATACTTTGAACACAAGGCACAAGCATAAAGCTGTTTATGTATGCGTTTTCGAATTCTCGGCACGGAGTTATTTGCAAAAGCGATTTATGTCGGATTTATTTTGACGTGTGTGTGTGTGAGCATAACTTATACATGTTTTTAAGCCGCCAGAAATTCTCAACTCCGCTTGACAGAGATAGTAACGAACTGGGACGTTCGTAGACATCCGATTTCATCACCCACCCAATGGATGAACGTATCGTCTAACTTAACTTTACAATAAGCACTTGGCCAGTATATAAAGTAATTAGTAAAATTCAAACAAACATATTTTTATAAATAAACTAGCTGACCCGGAAAACGTTGGTTTGCCAATATACATTAACAGTGTTCCTCCTCAAAAATCACTCTATCTACTAAAGGAAACCGCGTCACATTCCGTTGTGTAGTTATAAAAATCTAAGCATACATATGCAAATATATATGTGACTAGCTGTCCCGTCAAACATTTGTTTTGCCATAATAAGTTGCATTTTTATCCCGTATATTGGGAGAAATACAACTGGTAGATGCATAAAAAATAAATAGATAGTAACTGATTCTCAGACCTACTG
>SJJU01011433.1:0-15239 GCA_012932125.1 Conopomorpha cramerella
TGGGTAGAGATTTATTATAGGTAGGTATATGGTGCAAGAGGGCTTAAAGTGTAAGTATGTCTGGATAGACGTCATCTTGTCTCACCTAAAATAAATCTCTATCGCCTCAAGTACGTATCATTAGGTAGATCTTAGATAGGTTTTAAAAATTGAAAGTGAGTAGAAAAGTACTCGATACTTCATGGTATCGATACTTTTAGGTCGATACCGATACCGGTATCGATACTTTTTTTCCGATACTACTCATGAGTACAGTATCGATACTTTCGCCAAATTTGCGTGTCCCTATTTCCAACACGACGCAAAATGACAGTTTCTGCGAATGACAGATGTCAAAAACATTAGGGATGGGATCCGATGAATTCCGAAGGAAATACGTAAAATTGTTGTAAAATTCCTTGTGATACTACCGGTTGTGAATTGTATTTCTCTATTTTTTTTAATAGTGGAATGCACTGTAAACCTTGTCAATTTTGTTAGGTTGGCTGATTGACATGTATAAGTATGTCATCTGGCTGATGTTTGACAACAAATTGCCTTTTGGAGAGCTCCTCGCAGTTTTTTGTAATATTTACCCAGAATTTCTGCTACAACCTTGATTAATGTGTGATAGTATTATTGTAGGAAAGTTTAAGATATGATATTATCACTTTTATAGGGTATTTTGTATTAAATACAATGGAACGGGGTAAGATGGGATCTGCGGGTCGCGGTGGCAAGAGTAAGGCCCCGCAACACCCGCAGGACATCTTTGCCTTGGGCATCAAGTCCACCGTGGTGGTCCCGAGGGACTCCGAGAAGCGGAATATACACAAGCCGACGACCAGCGGTAATTATTTAAAACATAACCCTACTTTACATTTTAAATACAAACACCCAAGTTTGTATCTGATTGCAACAATAATACTGGAATTCTAATTACCTTGCTGAATTTAATGTTTTTAACTTTACAGGTGTTGATAGAAAACGAGATGCTCCAAGCTTTGGAGTACCTCCTCCTGGAAAGAAGTCAAGGATTGGTTCTCCAGCTGAATCTGTGGGAGGAACATCATTGGATGTGGATCCAGTGGATCTGGTCCCACATGTCTTACAGGCGTTGGATACACATAACTCAGATAAATTGGTAATTTCAACTTTGGAAACTAAAGAAATTTTGACTTTGACTTTTTTGGTATTAATATGTTTAGTAGTAAATAGTCATAAAAGTCACAGAAAGTCTTGTTTAGAAACATTACATTTTGACTTAAAAGGCTATTTCTGGCACAATAAAATAATATAAAACAAAATCACCTCCTGAGTTTCTTGAGGAAGGTTTATATGTATAATACATACACATACATAATAGCAGATTACCACTTTGTTAAATATTGTCACCAGTTAGGGATGTATCCGGCCATCAAGCATTTGTTAAATTAGTATTAAGTAATATTTATGTGAGGTATACTTAGCAGTAAGCCTTGGAGATTTGAAAAGATGCCAGTGTCTTCCCGGTTCTTCTGGCCAGTAAAAGAAATTAATTTGATCTGGGGACAATTACTTTTGTTTTTTAAGTCATAAATGACATTCATCAAGCTTTGTGTTATGCTGCTGTATATCTGTATGTTATAGCACTTATAATGATGAAATAATGAAATTTTGACTTTGACAAAACAATGTATGCTGTCAACAGTCATGTAGTACTTCAGAAACCTTTGAGTTTCAGATTTATGGTCCTATTATTTGAAGAATACTAATAATATGTGGTCTTCATTACAGCTGGGTCTACTCACTGGTTCAATACGTCTGCTGAAGTCTCAGCGTGCCAAACCAGACCCAATATTATGTATGAGCATGCTCTACCTCACAAAGATCAGACCGAACATGTTCGCACATGAGACCGTTACGCAGAGCCTCTGCAGTCTGCTGAAGAGGGAGCAAGGCGCTGCGTTCAAGAACAAGGGAAATCCACTTGTGTTTGTGTTAGCATGTAATATGCTTTACGCTGGACACAGAGACAGTAAAACGTGGCCTGATGCTTTTATTAAGGTAAATTACTTTTTAAACACAAGTCCTGTTTAGTCCAAGTTTTAGTTTAACCAATTAGCCGACAATGTTTCTTTTATTTATCACTATGAAAAAGCTTTTGACCACCGTCCTGCCTGATGTTAAGCAGCAATGTGGTCTACGATGGAGCACCCTATAATGTGGTCTACGATGGAACACCCTACAGTGTGTCAACCCTATAACGGCAATGGGCTCACCCCCTGTCACGTTGGGTTAAATACGCTTGGTTTGGTGAACCGTGGGCCTTTGCTTGTTAAGAAAGTGACTACCCCGCTTTGGGATTAAAAAAAGGCGTGAAGTGTATTTTTTTTATTAAAAAAAAACTCACGTCTATCACCTAATGCACCTAAAAGTATATTTAATGCACCTAGCTAGGTGAATTAACTCAGGTGCTGCATTAAGTTTACGACGGGGCAAAACAATGTATGATACTGATGATGATGATAAAAACAATGTTTGCCGAGTTAGCTTGTAATGTATATACGTCACACCTGTTTCCCATAGGGGTAGGCAGATATCATTGACCATGAAGCTATATTATGTGAAACGATTAACAGGTGTACATAGAGGATGCGCTGAACGAGCGTTGTTGGGTGGACTGCTCTTGGTGCAAGTGCTTAGTGGAGAACATCGTCACAGCGTTCAACACCAAGAAGCCGCCGCCTCACCTCATACCCACTGATGCTACCTTAGGTATGTACTGCGTGCAAACAAAGTACCCCGAGCAATGGTCTCAGAAACGTTGTTGGGCTCGTCAATATGAACAACTTTTACTGTGGCGACAATGCGGGGGAATGAACACACAGTACAGAGTCTTAAAGGACCCCGAGCAATGCTCTTAGAAACGTTGTTGGGCTCGTCAATATGAACAACTTTTACTATTAAATGTTTAAAACGGGTATTATGGCGCGAAGATTAACCAAAGATAAGCATTCAGCTTACATAATGCTTTACTGATGAGCTGAGGCATTTGTTGTGTGCGTCTGGGTGTTTTATTTATCTATGTATGTATTTAAAAGTGTTTATGTAAGTATATCAGTCTCTGGCACCCATAGTACAGGGTACATATCCTAGTTTGGGGTCAGGTGACCGTGTGTAAAAAATAAAATGTCCCGGCATTACCTTCGTTGTTTGCCCGACGTTTCGACACAGTTACATGTGTCGTGGTCGCGAGCTAGCAAACAACGAAGGTAAGATGAATGCTTATCTTTGGTTAATCTTCGCGCTATAATACCCGTCTTAAACATTTAATAACATGTCAGTGCGCGTTTACTTAAAAAATGATTTAATTTTTACTATGGTGATAATGGGGGCAAACGCAATTTTCACTTTAAAAATGCCACAAGTAACTTGAAGTAACTTTTCACCAACTTACATACCATATTTCACTTTAGAGTACTTTGTTTAGGGAAATCTACTGAACGTATTATGTCGCAAAAAAAAAAAAAAATGATGCATGAGTGGAAAGCTTTCCTAATCTTCTAACTATCCCACCGTTGTTAAATAATTATTAAATAGGATAATAGTGTGATAAGAGAAAGTTGCGGTTTGAAAGAAGATGTAGTGACTAAGATTGAAAAGGGCATACTTCGGTGGTTTGGGCATATGGAGAGAATGGATGAAAGTCTATTAACGAAAGAGATTTATATGGGTGACGTAATGGGCCGGGTGAGTAGAGGTCGCCCCAGAAGGACATACATGACCAGATTGGTGATGTCCTGGCGGACTACTCGAAACCGGAGGTCATGTATGAATGTAGAAGAAGCGAAAGGGGTATGTCAGGACCGTGACAAATGGAGATATGTAGTCTCTGCCTGCCCCTCTGGGAGACAGGCGTGAAGTGTATGTATGTATGTAAATAGGATGTTACATCACCAGGTACAATGTCTCCATCCGGTTCCGGCTCGCCGCTCACTGGCGCCGGTGAAGACGATGTTGATAACTCCGAACTGGAGTACTCCGTGTTTTCTAGGTAAGGCTTCTGTCGCATGTTTCTTTTGGCTATCTATCGGTATCCAGTAAACTACAGCTAAACGAGCTACGCTTGTAATATCGAAAGTCATAACACATTTTTTTTAATTGCGGATACACGATATACCGATACTTGAAATACCGAAGTTTGAATTACCGAATGTTCGAAACGCCGAAAGTTTCAATGAACAACGTAATGTTTTGTTTAAAATTTTATTTTTGCTAGTTTCTCAAAAGATAACGCTACGGTATTCTACGGTACTTCTATTTCGATCATCAATCAAACCCCCTTTGACAGAAATTTGTAACAACTTCAATCAATCTCCTGATTGACATCAAAATCACATTTACATTCCTGATCAGTATTCATTTTAAAAATCGGCACAGAAACTAGTAATGATCTCTATGTCGTAGAGGAATATGGGTTTTAAAATACCTCATTGTAAATGCTTATGAAAAAATACTTTGTGTGACTGAAGCTCTGCTCTCTTCCCTGGTTACATAATTAGACATGTCTAACCCAGTGGCGTGCACACCAAATAGGCAAAATACACTGCCTACTAGTGGCGAAGCTAGGAGGTAAGCCGGCAGTGGCGTGCACTGGCTTTTACGACTTGATAGGCAGTAATCCCCAAGGATTGACACCCAAGTATAGGTAACTTGTCTGTACGAAATATGGGTACCTGAGGTCTACTCACCCACAAAACACAGGATCTTCGGCAGCTTGTGTTTTACGATGTCTTTCTCAAAACTTTTACATATTTTTTCTGCGCAGGAAAAAAATAATATGACGTTATTGACTCTTGTTTTCTTTGAAGTAGCTTGCTTTCGGGCTTTCAACTATTAGAGCATTCGAAATTTTAAACATTGAGAGTAAATAAACATTCGACATTTTAACTGTCGGTGTTTCGCCCGTAGCATTATGAAGTTCGGTCTTTCGAATTTCTAATACGTGATTTTTCTTTTAATCAACTCTCATACGGTGAAGTAAAACTTGATGGGAACCGCATGGAACAATAAATATGAATATAAATAATTTACAACAACACATACATCCCTTGTGTCTAGGGATCAAGTACATTTTAAAAGATTGCAATCAAGAATATATTTTACAAAAACTGAATTCATTCATAATTTATTCAAAATGTGGTGATAAGTCAATTGATACAGGCATGGGGAATTAGGTAGGAGACCAATCCAGAAGATTAGATTTGATTTAAATAAATTAGATTTTTTTTACAGCTAAAAATGTTCTTGATCCCTAGACACTTTTATGTGTGTAGCTAAAAGCACTTGTGTTATGGAAATCAGACGAGATACTATTTAGAAATAATCGAGTGGAGATCAATAACGTTTTTACCTGTATATTGGATATTAAATCGGTACATCAACAAACAATACAGCCGATCTTAAGACGTAAAGTTAGATGTGTGCCTGGCCAATGATACATATCTCTAATATCCGTAACAAAAAGTTAATTTGGGAACACCCGTCTGAATATGGTGCCCAGTTGAGAGTCAGGGTCTAACTTTGAACTTGTAACCGGGAGGTCCCGGGTTCGAGTCCGGCTACTGGGACGTGTACCAATGGGACTCTTTTTCAGAGCCTATGTACGCAACGCAACGCCCGTACGGTGAAGGACAACATCGTGATGAAACCCGCACACCACAGGTGTGTGAACCCTATAACGGCGATGGGCTCACCCCCTGTCACGTTGGGTTAAATACGCTTGGTGAACCGTATGCATTTGCTTATTAAGCAAGTGCCTCTGCCTACCCCGCTTTGGGATTAAAAGGCGTGAAGTGTATTTCTATTTATTTTATTTCTATATCGTAAAATCTATATCGCCAGGTATTCGGGTAACTATGAAGCTGTGGAAGGCATGGTTCTGGAGGCCATCAAGGAGCAGCTGCAGCGGCGAGTGGCCCCCGATGCCATTGGGAAAGGATTTCTTAAGCTATTGGCCGCCACCTGCGGATTTCCTGAGGTAAGATATTGGTTAAAAGGTAGTCAGAGACTAGTTGTAATTATAATAAATATATACTTTATTATATTATAGTAAATTTAATAAAGTATAATCATCATCATCATAATCAGCCCATACTTGTCCACTGCTGGACATAGGCCTCTCCAATTGCATGCCACTGTAATATAATAATTTATTTATTTTGCAATAATAGGGTATTGAATGAATGAATGAATGAATATACTCTTTATTGCACACTGTATATTACAAAATGTAAAACTAACAATGGTAAGATTGCAAATGGCGACCTTATCGCTCAGAGCGATTTCTTCCAGTAATTCATATAATTTAAAACGGAACTTAACATAGTGTAATGGGTAGTGTGTGTTACAAAAACAGTTCTACAAATTAGATAAATTAAGTGCTACACTCTAAGTCTACCTGAACTAGGTTCTTTATTGAGAACCTGTATCTCAGGCAAAAAATATACATTGCTTAGAATAAAATATAAACGTCTTAGTAATTACCTACTTCATCATCATCATCATCATCATCAGCCCGTACCTGCTTATAATGCAATAATAAAATGCTTAGTATTATATTAATACTTTAAACCGGGTGTTACGGCGCGAAATTAACCAAAGACAAGCATTCAGTATACGACCACGACACATGTAACTGTGTCGAAACGTCGGCCAAACAACGAAGGTAAGCTGAATGCTTGTCTTTGGTTAATTTCGCGCCGTAACAACTGGTTTAAACTATTCATAAAAAGTCAGTGCGCGTTTCTTTAAAAAAAATAGATTATTAGTATTTTTTAGGTCCAGTGGCCCATTAGTTGGGTACTTTAGTTTTAAACCGGGAAACCAGGTTGCGGGTTTGAGGCCTGTTGTTTTGGACGTGTACCAATGTGATTTTCAGAGCCTATTTAAGCAATGCATCGCTCATGGTGAAGGAAAACATAGTAATGATACCCACATTCTTCAAAATGTGAGTACCCTGTAAAACGTTTTCCGAATACACTTCTCTTCACGCCTTTTAATCCCAAGGCGGTGTAGGGGTAGGAGACACATGCAAATGCCCACGATTCACCAAGCGTATTTGACCCAACGTGGCAGGCGGTGAGCCCACCACCGTTATAGGGTTCACACAACTTGTGGGGTGCGGGTTTCATCACGATGTTGTCCTTCACCGTACGTGCGTTGCGTCGGTATACGTCCAGTAACCGGACTCGAACCCGCGACCTCCCGATTGCAAGTCAAGTATCCGACCAACAGGAACACAGACGCTGTTTTGCGAAAAATTGTATACTTAGTAAATTATTTTCCAAATCTACATATTATCATATACACCCTACACGACTAGTGGGGCGAGTAGGGTGACCATACATACACTTCACACCTGTCTCCCAGAGGGGTAGGCAGAGACTACAGATCTCCATTTTTCACGGTCCTGACATACCCCTTTCGCTTCATCAACATTCATACATCTTTTCATACATGACCTCCGGTTTCGAGTACTTTTCACGCCACCTTCGGCCAGGACATCACCAATCTGGTCAACAGCACCACTCATGTTACAGCAAAAGTTCAGTTAAATAAATAGCAAAGTATCAAACATGAACCCTGTGAGGGCAAAAGCAACAGTATGGTTAGTAGTACACTCGCCATGTGTGAGGTACTAAATGCACTTACTTAATTATAAACTAAATTACAACTAAATCCTACTCTTGTGAACGTTAATATAATACTATGACAATTAATTATTAACGCTATTTACAATAATAAACTATACTATTTCTTACCAGTATTAATTAGACAAGGAAATCTTTAAAGTGTTATATAACTGTGTCGAAACGTCGGGCAAACAACGAAGGTAAGCTGAATGCTTATCTTTGGTTAATTTCGCGCCACAACAACCGGTTTAAACTATTAATATAGTGTCAGTGCGCGTTTCTTTAAAAAAAAAATATTTTCCAAATCATCATGTTATCATATACACCCTACACGACTAGGGTGACCATGAATGAAGTTAATAAACTGTACATTGCCCGCAGATCCGGATAATATCAGCGTCGCGGCTAGAGGCGTGGCTCCACTCGGGCAAGCTGTGGCGAGCTGCGCAGGAGTTGTTGGCGTACGCGAGCGTCAACGCGGACCCTGCGAGGGACCACGAGTTGTTGGCCCAGTTAGCCAGAATGAGACTCAAGACTAAGCCGCTTGTTAACGCTTATATTGCGTGTTTGAGGTACGCTTGAAGGTTGATTTCACTTGAATATTGATTTGGTATTCACTATAGTTGGGCTCATCTAATAAGTGAATTCTGACACATTGAGAACGGCCATGAAAAACATGGAATATTTTTAGAACGGAAATAATTAACCTTAAAATGTATGCCGGTGACAGCATTGAACGTTCTATTCCTTTGTGTTTCTTTTTCAACAATAAACTAGTGCTGTGATTTTTTTTTGTTGATTTATCAAGTTAAATCGTTTCGATTTTGGACACGTCCTTATTGAATCGAATGTAATTGTGGTAGAATAAAAAATAATGTTTTGCACATGTATATGTATAAAGTTATACATATATAACATTCAGTCCATTTTGATGAATTTATGTTTTTACGGTATTACCTTAGCCCATCACGGTCGCCGTTGGGAGATAAAACGTATGTATGACGACTTCAATCGAAACACTACACATACACATCGATTCTCACGCATTCGAATGTTTTCAATACAACACTATCACACACGTCAGTCGACCTGTCAGAAATCACTTATTAGATGAGCCCAGTTGGGCAAAAGGCACTTTTGATTAAGTGCCCCTGTTCGAATTAATTTCTTTTATTGGCCAGAATAACCGGGATGAAACTGGCATCTTTTCAAATCGCCAGGAGTAACATTTTTGTTTTAAATCTCTATGAACAAGCGTTTTACCACTATCCTGCCTGATGTTAAGCAGCGATGTGGTCTACGATGGGGCACACTTGTTCATTAGGTACCTATTAATTCGCGACTTGAAGACCTTCAGACTGTACTGCGCAGGAAACACAGACTCCGGCAAGTCATTCC
Source organism: Conopomorpha cramerella (assembly GCA_012932125.1). Classification (NCBI taxonomy): domain Eukaryota; kingdom Metazoa; phylum Arthropoda; class Insecta; order Lepidoptera; family Gracillariidae; genus Conopomorpha; species Conopomorpha cramerella. Next base: position 9,054 of record SJJU01011433.1, read on the forward strand.
ACAACCTGGCGGTTCGCACTATGAAAGTAGATGCAAACCGTTTGGTTCGCGTAAATGGTAAATCCACCTGGTATGGATGACGTTAACACAGTTAACATACATATTACTTAATACTAATTTAACAAATGTTTGATGGCCGGATACATCCCTGACTGGTGAACAGCTCAAGGGCACTAAATGATATTAACATTAAATAAAATAAAAGGGTGCCCCTGTGGGTTATGTAACTGAACCCCTAAGATCATGCAAGCAACCACCCACATCATTACCAACATTAGTAATGTGGAATGTAAACAATTTCTTTTCAGCCTTAGATATCTTAATAATGGGGAATTTTCAAACTCCAAAAATTTCCTATCTAGATGTCGCTAGTAGGTGTCCAGCCCCCCTAGCACAGCGTTCCAAGAAATAAGTGACAAGACATATAACTGTTATTTGTTGAAACTAGCCGAGTCGCACAAAGCGTGACATAACAGCCAATCAGAGCGCGTATTTGTTCTATGTTATGTCTTTCTATTGGCGCGTGCTAAGCCTACAGTGGGGGTTCTGTCAGTTGTATTTTAGTACAGTTTTGTAATAATTAGGTAAGTTATTCAAACTTCAGACTCCCTTGTAATGTGTAAACAAACTAGAGAAATAACTGTCATATTCAATACTGACTGCTTGAAGTTAGTCATTTCCTTGACTTTTATCCTCCTACTACATCTAGCGTCATCTGTCATAACTAAGAGAAACAAGGGCACTGAAAATTCCCCATTATGTTTTGAATGAAGTGAAATAAGTTTATTTAGACAAATCACATTACACCCCTCTCCCCTCGGACCTCGACACTGAGTAGTCGTCTCTTGAACTGTACATCATTTATTAAATATATTTTTTAAACATATATTAAAAAATAAATCACTCTTAATATTAGGAGCCCATAAGTCCGTGAGTGCTCAACAAAGCAGCCAGAGTCTTTGCGAAGTAATATTTCTGTAGCGTTCATGTTTGCCTGGTACATGGAAGTGTGAAAAACCGTGCACGCACGAAAGTTCCCTGACGACCATACATATACCACTGGAAATCTGTAACTACGCTGTTCGCCTGGATTATCAAGCGTTGGAGGCACGTGAGTGGACAACACAACAGACAACATACATACATAACTTACAACTCCGTAATGTGTGACTAATTCTGGGACTGTCCTGTTCCCCTGGTACTTGGTAGTGTGATATTGGTGCCACAAAAACTGCATGAATGTGAGAATTCCCGCTATAACATCGTACTATATAACTGCTGATGTCCTGGTGCTTGAGTGACGACGTTAAAAGGTCTCCAGAGCACCTAAAATAGCTACTGTCATCCTCGTACCAACTTATGACGCCCTGGTATTTGAAAAGTGGCATAGTATAAAAAAAATAAAAAAAATACTGACTTTGAACACCCGAATGTACCACTAACCTCCACATAAAAGCTGTCAGCCTGGTAGCTTTGATTTCTCGGGGTCTACAGAATAATACTTTGGCGAACCTATCAATTGCTCAGTGCCCTTAGTGCAGTGGATGTGCTGTGAAAACTGATTTCGTGTGACCGAACACTAACATATTTATAATATTGTATTGTAGCATTAATCTTGGAAATCTAATTATGCCACTGAAACGCTCTCCGCCACAGTCAACAAAAAAATCCGTATCAGGACAAACTGCATCCACCACCCCGAAATTAGTAATGCCGGATCTGAATGTTACAGATGATATGGTTAATGTCACCCAAAGGAAAAAGAGTTTATGCGATCCAGACGTCAAATCTGTTATTAAGGACATGTTTGACATCTTCAGCAATGAAATGGTTCAGCGCTTTTACTCACTTCAGGAGTCCGTATGTAAGATACAGAATCAGAACGAGGAACTCCAAAAAAGCCTTAGCTTTCTTTCTGACTCCTATGATTTATTCCTAAAGAGGATTGATGTTTTGGAAGCCGAGAGAAAAAGTGACCGCACCTACATAACATCATTGGAGGAGAAACTCAGCTTCCTTGAACGAAGAGCATGCTCTACATCAATCGAGATTCGTAATATCCCAGAAAATGACATTCTCAAAGGAAAGAACGAACTTGGCCAACTTGTTATGACCTTGGCGAAAGCGGTTGACCTGCCTATGGTGCAGAGCGACTTGAAGGATGTTTACAGGGCACGATCAAGCAAGAGCACAGCTGCCCCATTGGTTGTTGATTTCTGCTCTACGCTAAAAAAGGAGCAATTGCTCTCTGCCATTAAAAAATTTAACAAGTCACAACCAAATAATAATAAACTTAATACAAGCCATATTCAAATCAAAGGACCTAACAAACCTCTCTACATATCGGAGGCACTTCCTTTTGGAGTACGTAAGCTTTTCTACCGGGCACGAATGCTTGCTAAAGAGAAAGGTTTTACATACTGCTGGACCTCTAAATGTGTAATATATGCTAGAGAGGCTGAGGGAAGTACACTTATAAAAATTAACTCTGAAACCGATCTGAATAAAATAGTTTGACTAGGCTTGGATAAATCATTATATTGTATTGTTAAAAGTAATAAATGGTTAAAACTATCGCTCACTCACAGTCAGTTACTATCCACGCACCAATTTGACAAATATTTTCACACATACACACCAATATTATGCATTACAGATATTTACACTATAATATATGCACACACACACTTATTTGTCTTCTACGTATATGTATTTTACATTTGCCTTGGGAGATTAAAGGGATCACTTCTGGAACAAAATGTAAAAATAATCAGAAATGCTGGACCTTGATTTTATGCATGATATAGACAAGACATCTGTTTCTAGTTCATATGAATCGGATCCCGAGAGTTGCAGTCAATTATTGCCGTCTTTGCCTAGCCTAAAAATAATTGGACAAAACATCAGAAGCATTGGTAAAGAAACTCGTTTCCAAGATTTCCTTGTTCTACTGGAAAGAATGAAAGTTGAGTCAGATATTTTGGTGCTGACTGAATGTTGGCTGTCATGTTGTCCTATTATCCCTTGCATAGAAGGATACACGCACTATACTACTAATGGAAATAACTTTCAAAATGATGGTGTAGCTGTGTTCATTAGACAAGACTTGCAACACACTACAGAAGAACATCTTAGTACTAGTTGTAACTGTCTTGTGGTCAAATCAAGTGGCTCTGCTATTATCGCCTTATATCGTCACCATGCTTTCGACAAAAGTAAAGGTACCAAGCAGGATAATATTGATGTATTTCTTAGTTTTCTTAACCAAGTACTGGACAAATATAAATCATTCAATAATATAATCCTAATAGGTGATACTAACATCAATATTGCTCCAGGTAGTGACGACCCTAACTCAGAAAAGTATCTAAATATTTTGGCCTATCAAGGACTCCTCCCTTGTCATTCCTTTGGCACAAGAGAAGTATCCAACTCATGTATAGATCATGTCTTTCTTAAATCGAAGCTTCCATCAACAACAATTGTTATAAACAGCACTCTAACTGATCACAAAACCCTTTTATTCAATCTCCAATCTAGGACCCCTGCGACCTTAATAACAAAAACATATGTGAAAACTGACTTCAAAGCCATTGCTGTGTCCCTAGAATCGTTTAACTTCAGTACTGTAATGAATAATAGTGACCCTGTTTCTGGGCTTACAGATCTGGTAAAATCTCTACATAAAATTATTGATGATTACAGTGTTATTAGAAAGTTACCATCACGTAAGATAGCTCGCAAGCCATGGATGACACAAGGACTTCTACGTTGTCAACGAAATAAAGATAATCTTCACGCAAAATTCAGAATGAATCCCCATAATAATGTAATTAAACATACATACGTTAGGTACAAGAATTTCTATTTCAATTTAATCAAGCAAAAAAAGAGAGAATACGATAGGATGCAAATAGATAAGGCTGGAGGCAATCCCAAATTATTATGGAAAGCGATCAAGGCTGTTACACAAACGCGGACGAATGAAAACCATAGCACGGAACTCTTAAATAGTGAACAACTGGATAAATCACTGAACACTGTCAATGAACATTTTACAAATATGGGAAAAAATCTAGCTCTGAAAATGATTTCGTCTCAAAAAGATGTTTCGCTATATCCCCTCAACATCAATCGTAAAAGGTCTTGCAACTCATTTGTAATACTAGAAACAGACTACGATGAGGTTATATCCCTAATTAATAGTCTAAAAAATGACTCTGCCTCGGGGTGGGACAATATTCCAAGCAAGTTTTTGAAACAGTTTAAAACCCTCCTAGCTCCTGTATTGGTGTGTTTGTTTAATAAGTGTTTTAAAAAAGGTGTGTTTCCAGGCGTACTAAAAAAAGCTATAGTCATTCCGGTTTATAAGAGTGGGAAAAGAGACAATGTTAACAATTACAGGCCAATATCATTACTACCAGCAATATCCAAATTACTCGAAAAAGCTATAAATAATAGACTTATGAATTATTTAGAGCATTACCAGATACTATCACAAAATCAGTTCGGCTTCCGACGGGGCAAATCCACGTCTCAAGCAGTTCTTGAGCTGACCTCTACGGTGTCTGCATATATGGATAATCATAAAAAGTCTATAGCGATATTTCTAGATTTGGCTAAAGCCTTCGACACTGTCTCTATTCCAATACTGCTGAATAAGCTGGAGTTAATAGGGATACGCGGTACTTCACTTCAGTTACTCACGGACTATCTAACTCAGAGAACGCAGTGCGTAAAAATAAATGATCACTTAAGTGATGAATTACCAGTCACTTTCGGAGTTCCGCAGGGGAGCGTGCTGGGGCCTACTCTGTTTTTGGTTTACCTTAACGACCTATGCTCGATGGACATAAATGGTAGAGTACTTTCATATGCGGATGACACTGCCCTCTTATTTGTTAATGATACTTGGGAATCAGTGTACAGTACAGCTCAAAAAGAACTGAATAAAGTAACGAGATGGTTAGCACATAACGTACTTACCATGAACTCCGATAAAACTAAATTCATCGCCTTCTCAATCACCGGGTCAACACAACCGAAAAATAACCTTAATTTATTTGCTCACTCTCAAAATTGCTGTCCTGCGACGTGCACATGCATGCCGCTTCATAAATGCGTGTCTGTCAAATATCTGGGGGTAATTATTGATCAGCATCTCAATTTTAAGGCCCATATTGACAATCTGTGTGGTAGGGTTAGAAAACTTATTTATGTTTTCAAAAAAATACGACACATCATGAAACAGATATTGTTAAAGAAAATATATCATGCCCTGTGTGAAAGCCTACTTACCTATTGCATCTCGTCTTGGGGTGGCGCACATAAAACTTCATTCATAGATATTGAACGAGCACAGCGGGCTGTGATAAAGGTGCTGAATTTCAAGCCATATTGTTTCCCTACAAAAAAGTTGTACGAGTCTTTTAGGGTATTAACGGTGAGGCAATTATTTATTTTATCTATTGTTTTGAAGCAACACGAAATAACCCCCTATGATGATACCTGTTTATCAAAACGTAGACCTGATCTAGTTCGTTGTGTTGGTAGTTTTAATACGAAATTCTCTCAACGTTTTTTACAATTTCTTGGTCCATTTATCTATAGTAGACTAAATAAGCAAATCAGTTTCTATAGTCTTAATAAATATGAATGTAAGTCCATAGTGCAAGCATGGCTGCAGGGAAAAAGTTATGAGGAAACCGAGGCAATATTGATACCTATAACATAATATTACCCTAAACTCCCAAATAATTACCACATACAAAGACACATCCTCACTCTCACACACACAAACACACACACGCACACACACACACACACACACACACTCACTCACACACTCATACACCCATACACATACATACATACACCCACTCACAACTTATTTTCGATGTTTTAACCTTTATACTATGTTCTATTTTTAATTTATTTTTACTTTTTACTTATGTGAATATCCAGAAACAATGATTAAAGACTATGTAAAATATATTCTTTCAGGAGAGCTAACTACTTATCCTAAGACAACAGGGCTTTAGCCCTTTTTTAGGGAGTAGGAAGACGTTATTTCTATGTAACAACTATTGTCATATACACAAATTGTAGTATGACTTACATATGTAAGAATTCTTTTTGGAATAAATATTTTATTATTATATTTATTATTTTATTATTATCTTTTTT
>SJJU01011437.1:0-17967 GCA_012932125.1 Conopomorpha cramerella
ACAGAAGGAGCATGGCATGAGCGGTGGGGCTCGCGCGACATGCGGCGCGCGCCGCACGCGCAGCCCGCCGCCGCCGTCGCCCTTGCGCTTCTCTCACTGCTGCTGCGACTCGTCAACGCTGGTAACTCTCATTGTTATTGTTGTGAAGGCCCATTTAGACGGCTCTATTGTCTTGTACGTTCAATTACCAATCCGCCACGATCTTCTATGAAAAAAAAAATCCGTGAAGAAAATTAGAACGAAAGAGAACGCTATAGGCAAGATATGAATGTTAATGATAAGTCTTAAGCCCGATGCACAATCAATGAAGGGCCCAGTTTCCTCATTTTAAATGTTTCATCGTCATCATATTGTCTATTGATTAGAACTGACAGGCTGCCAGGATGATGGCTGTCTGAAGGATAACATAAAAGTAAAACTATCAGCTCATCGCGATCTGTTTTCTATACTAATATTATAAACAGGAAAGATTTGTATTGTTGTTTGCATCGAATAGGCACCGAAACTACAGATAGACCGATCTAACGAATTCCTTCTCAATTAGGAAGCTAAACAATTTCCGGGTGGCATAATATATTTTTTGTTTGATCAAATAAAAAAAAAAACGTGAGTAGCACCACGCGATACATCTAGTACATATTAATGCTAGATCCTCACAAAACATTGTCGGTTTTAATATTGTAATTTTCACTCTGTGAATTTCACTAACACGAACAAAGTTTTCGTAATTCAGTAGAGTGTAAAGTCACAGATAAGACGAGTTCTAATGTTTTGTGCTTTGATCTCAGGGTGCGTACCATTTGTGCGAGATGCTGATGGTTGCAGGTACTGCTTATTGGTGTTTTAAACCTATCTAGAACTGCGTGTTTTCAACACTATAAGGGCGGGGGGCTACTGTGCGCGAGAGAAGATACGCGCGCTCATGACCTACTACGGCGACCCTACTTACCTTTTTTTGTACCTTTATACAATTTTGACACACCGTAACATCTACTGTGTCAAAAATGTATGAAAATTGCGACATGTAACCCATAAGGAATGATTTTTTGCATAGTTAGAACAAAAAGGACCCAATACGAAACAAAGCAATTTTGTAATTTAAGTTTTGTATCTTTTTTGTTAAGGTTCAATATCATAAAGTGACACATTTTGTTTTGTGTCACTTTTGTTCTAACTTTGCGTTTTGAATCCGGTGTTAATCTTTTGTTAGCTTTGGTATCTGATCTGTACTGTGAGATCCCTTTGAAGCATTAATTTCAATGAGTTACCCGAAAAAAAGACACAATAAGCGTACCTAAGTGAGTGCGTGTTTCAAGTATTGCAGTTTAAAGCATAAAGAATTAAAGCTCATAAGTAAAACTAGTGGACGCCTCGCGATTTCATTCGCGTAGTTTAGTAGTACCTCATCATCATCATCAGCCCATATTTGTCCACTGCTGGACATAGGCCTCTCCAATTGCACGCCACTGTGATCTGTTTTCGGCTTCTTGCATCCAGCTTCTGCCAGCCATCTTGCGTAGATCATCAGTCCACCTTGCCTGAGGGCGTCATACACTCCGTTTGCCGAGACACGGTCTCCACTCGAGAACTCGTTTTCCCCAACGGTTATCGGTTCTACGGCAAACCTGCAGCTATCAGCAATCTCGCACAAATGGATGACCTGCAGTACCTGCATACTATATTTCAAGCATCTAACTTGAGCGGTTTAGATTTTTCATAAAAAACCCGCTAATTCCCGTTCCCGTGGGAATTTCTGGAATACAAAAAGTATCCTAGGAGTTTGATGTATAATTGTACCAAGTTTCGTTAAAATCTGTCGAGTAGTTTTTGTTTCTATAAGGAACATACAGAACGACAGACAGACAGACAAAAATTTTACTGATTGCATTTTTGGCATCAGTATCGATCACTAATCACCCCCTGATAGTTATTTTGAAAATATATTTCATGTACAGAATTGACCTCTCTACAGATTTATTATAAATATAGAAGATAAGTAACGCCTTAGAAAAACGCAATATTAGTTTCGTGATTCACGAGCAGATAGCTCAAGACATCAGTCCACGTGAATGAAGTCGCCGACTCAGCGAGTCTGAAATACCACTGGCTAAGCTTATTGACAACGGCGTCTATTGTTGTCATTTCCAGTGATTCGGGCCCACGCGTCGGTTGTAATGATATCGTATTGAATTGTGTACAATTGGTACCACTAGTTATACGAGTACAGTTGGTGATCTATTACATACAATCGGCATTATCTAGATCGTGAACTAGAATATTAAAATATTTTATTTACTGAACCCACTTCTTACGGGAACAAATCATTGTAGCTATATATATGTATGAATTTTTGGTAGTGAGGTTAATTTATACCTATAAATATCATAAGAAAAATACTGAAAAAAAATCCCACTTCATCTGGAAAAGTTGGAAAATGGCGTTATTTTAAAACGACGATAGTACCAAGTGGGTTAAACCAGTATGTTACACCTAACCGGATATTACGGCGCTAAAATTAAGAAAGATCAAACAACGAATGTAAACTGAATGCTTACACACTCGGGAGCAATGAAATCGACTCATTTTATTACTGCAACCATTAGTAAACTGACTCGATTTCATTGCTCCCGAGTGTATTTCCAGTTAGACATACCAACAAAGTGATCTGATGATGAAGCTGGATGTCCATAAGTACTCGGTAATTAAACAATATAACCACATTGAGTTTGGGCTCGTATGAATCGTCTTAACGCATGCTTCTTATTTGAATAAAACCTTTTTTTTATAGGAGTTTTATTTTTTATTTGTTTTTGATAATCAGCATTTCCCATGCTGTTCGTGGTCGAGATATGAGGCTTACGGGTCAGTTACCACTGAGAGGTTTGTTTTGATTAAGGTTTAGCTATTTCCATATCTTCTATGAGCGGCTAGCTTACAAATGGATCAAGCGGAGAGGAGTTTCATCTCGTACCGCGTACAATTGGCGTAGTAAAGTGTGAGTAGGCGAATAGTGCCTGAGTCTGCATGGAATTTGCTATGCAGAAAGAAAAATGAAAGACAAGAAAATTACAATGATTTTTTTTCTTCTCCACTTTATACCGGGCCCAGACGTCGTCGCCTCGCTTTTAAGCCAAATAAAATAAGCAAACTCTAGGCAGAAATTCACAACATACACAACAGACTTTCGGTTAACCGGGAAGAATGCAACGATGGACAGAAGGAGTTTTTTTTTATTTTATCAGCAATCACGAGCGGACAATTAGATAGCCTTACACATTAAGGACCTTACTAATAATGGCGGAATTGCTATTTCGAATATACACAAAGCTCAACTTAAATTGTCAGTTGTATGTCAAATAAGGAATAACCAGTTTAAGTAGACCTGTAATAACCGTTCTATAAGTGACAACGCGTTCATTAGTAAGTGGGTAACTATGTATGAATGTTTCCTCCGCGCCTTTCGGGACAAAGTTTATTCATCAATACATTCACAAAACAAAGTGGTTTATTTCGGAGCCAAGTTGCTGACGCCTGTACTATTTTCATACTCCAGTGTGTTGATGACAGTTTAATAAAGCCGCCACAAATAGATTCAGTTCATTACTGGAAACAATAATTGACAATTACATTTATTAATGTACCTGTGTAGCCGTAACCAAAGGGACAAGTGACATCGCCTGGCACGTGGCACACACGGTCCTTCATTATCAGCACTCAGTACGTATATTAATGAAAACTTTTACATACACACATACCCCCTTACCAATAAATTGTTACTTATACAACGGTTATTACAGGTCTACTTGAGCTGGTTATTCCGTATTTGACATACAACTGACAAGTTAAGTTGAGCTTTGCGTATCTTGGAAATAGCAATTCCGTCATTATTAGTAAGGCCCATAGCCTTTTGGTGACGGTGAATAGAATACATGAGTGCCCCACTCCAAGTTTTATCGTTGAGTACACCAGAGCAAGGGCAGCAGCGCTCTTTATGAGTTAAATCACAATACAAAATCGCCAACCCTCCACCGAGGGGCTTTTGGCATTTCTGCCTAAATTATCATAGAAATCATTGGGAGAGCCCTCGCCCAGCAGTGGACGTCATGTGGCTAATGATGATGACATACACACATATCTACATCATACGTCACGCCCTCTCCCAGCGGGGTAGAATGGAGAAAAGCACCGTAAGGTTACCTGCCTGAATATTTCTATAGCTGCTAAAGACCTGAGACCAAATATGTACTTTCATTGTACACTCACGAGAGAGAATTTGAAGAACCAAAATTCTCTTAACGGACCTGAGGGTAATTCTACTCCATTTATATAGGTACCTACAAGTAATTTAACTGAACTCACACACAACTTAAACTCACATCATTATAGGGGCACGAGCCTATCATCCCTCAGTTTGAAAAATAACGTTATAATTGCTTAATTAATTGCTTCTTCTCTTAAATAAATATATTAATTGCTTCCTAGAATTGAATCTTGGGGCCTCTGACATAGAAGACGAAGATTTATATATTATGCTAGGTATAAGTTGTCTTCATATATTATACTAGGTACAAATAAGTTGAATCCTTAGCACACGTTCCACGAAAGACTCGATATAATACGTAAATATACGCGCTATGATTGGTTGTTGTCACAACAAATCGATGCGCGTTATAATATATCTTGGAGTGCTGTTCTCGGGGATACTGCAGTAATCATACAACATTACTAGAGGAAAACCCGGCTATGCTCGGAGAAGATGTCAACCGGTGTCAGTGAAGTTTCGCTAAAATGACCAATTTGGCGACTGCGTATGGTTTGTCAGCACCATCAGAAAATAAACAAAATACTCCACAATCCGGACATAACATTCTCCACTCGTAATCTTTATTTTATTATGTTTTATGGTTAAGAAGGGTGGTATGAATGTGGATGAGGCGAAATTTGCCAGGATCGTGACGTGGAAGAAGTGGAGGTTCGTGGTCTCTGCCTACCCGTTTGGGAAACGAGCGTGGCGTACATTCGTATAACTAGTGGAAACCCCGCAATTTCATTCGGGCAGTTTCAAAACTATTCAAGAATACTACCACCAAGTTTTAGAACCATCATACATACACTTCACGCCTGTCTCCCAGAGGGGTAGGCAGGGACTACAGATCTCCATTTGTCACGGTCCTGACATACCCCTTTCGCTTCATCTACATTCATATTATATATTTTCATACATGATCTCCAGTTTCGAGTACTTTTCACGCCACCTTCCGCCAAGACATCACCAATCTGGTCGATGTATGTCCTTCCGAGGCGACCTCTACTCACCCGGCCCATTACATCACCCATTTAAATCTCTTTTGTCAATCGACTTTAATCCATTCTCTCCATATGCCCAACCAGAACCTACTCAACAAAATTAACGTTCTTCTATTATAATACGGGAATGCCCTTTTTACCCGTTTAAGAGATGCATTTAAAAAAAAAACCTTCCTTATCCCACCTAAACATCATAAAAAGAACCTGACCTACCAATAAGTGCTTTAGCTACTTCACATGGAATGAAAGCAATATATGTCTTGTTGTAAAATATTTATTTATTATTTATTTATTTACCATAATCAAGGATCAAGGGTTTGGCTGAGCGTTGATGTGACAGTGATGAATGAAACAGTCAGGACTTTTGAGTTTTATACATACATAATATTTCTACCGAGTCTGCCTAAATAACGTCTATTTTAACTTTGTACCACAGGTATTTCGGAGCGACACATTGCAAGTGTTAAGACGCACTGTGCTACTTATTAAAATACAATTCAGTACGCCATTTCTTAACAAAATGATATATCTACAGGTTCAATGGGTCCCGGCGTGCCAGAGAACATAACAGTCACATTTCTGAACCCAACCACGGTGAGGGTGTCGTGGTCCACCACTGCCGATCTCGTCGAGAAGTATGACGTCACCTACAAACCATCGGACGCAAGGTGAGCGATCATCCATCCCGCGAAAGCCAAGTCCGCAAAAACACTATAGCGTAGCTGTGACGTCGTTCATTGCTTTCGGACTTCACAGTCGTAGCATTTTAGTTATTTGAAACAGCAATGGATGTGAAACGTAACAATAGGATGTTACACACTGCGTTATAGTGCTTTTGGGAACCTGGCGCTGCTCTCTCTGTTTGCTCTGTGACGCCCTGGTACTTTAGCTGTGTAGTTTCACATCGCAATGTGTGTTGTCATTCTAAATTTGAGAAAATAGCAGACAAACGCTTACATAGAGCATGTTCGTGCATAGTCTGAAATGTGTGTCCTATGTTAAGTGGAATTAGGTAGAGTTTCGTCCATCAACTTTCTGAGGATTGATCGTCGAATAATATGTTGATCGAATGAGTGTTTCTCTTTTTGTTTGAAAAGCATGTCAGTACAGAGTGAAACTATGATTACTTCTGAGCCTCAAAAACCTCTCAGAAAATAGTAATTACAATGCTACTGACGCGCCTTTTTCATTGTAGTTACCTAAGTTAATTGAAAATTATCTTATCTGATGTTCCTGGAAAATGATTTCTTAGTGCGTATTATGAAGTAAGAATTTCTTAAGAGTCTACTAAAAGCCATTATTGAATAAAACAAATTGAACATTTTTTAAACCAAATTATTGACCGATTGTACCTACCAAATTCCAGCAGCAGTACGGTAGTGCAGAATAGAACTGAACTTGTCTGAGAAATTGCATATCTACAAAGAGAGTTATATACAATTTAAAAAATCAGCTTCACTTTTGTAGTTTTCCAAAAAGGAAATCTCATCTAAATAAGCTATAACAGTCTTACAACACATTAGCTTGACAACTTATTAACTACTCCTATCGCTCTTAGTTGACATACTAAAATGAGCGAGATAGAACTACAAGCTTATTTATTTGCTTGATACTTCATTGAACTAAAAGTAAAAAGGTAACTTTATACTAGGATATTCTCTAAGAGTCAACGTCGTAACAACACGAGAGAACATAGTACGAGTCAGTATTACCAAGTATTATCAAGATTACAGTCAGTCTCTTCCAAAACCTAATGCTGAGTAACTCAATAAATAAATATTTTATTAAATTCAACTCGTCCAACGTTATGCTTACGAATTATGCGTGAGCACGGTCAAGTTAACCCTAATGATGAACGGGGCAACACTCATAATCTATTTATAAATACAATCGATAAAACATTATTCATAGATGAAAAGTTAATATCTACGATATCATTCGATTTACGGTCGGGGTTAGTGACTAAGTGACTGTCGTTTTCAAGCAAACTTTGCAAGAAATTATTAAAGATACAGGGGTGTTTTAGTCTAAAAATGTTGTTGGAAAAAACAGGCAAGTGTAAATCTGACACAAATGGTTTCATACCATCAATGGTCATCATAATTATCAGCCCTATGACGTGCTCTGCTGGATGAGGGCGTATGGCTGCCCATGGGGGGATTTCCCATCATTGGATTTCCATGATCATTTGGGTGGAAATGAGAACAATTGCCACGTTTTACAGGCGGGTTGGCTATCGCAATGGTTTTGTGGTTTAACTCACCGAGAGCGCTGCTGCCCGTCCTCTAGATGGTTCCCTCGGACGCCTACGACCCTCACGATGGAAAAAGTTGGGCATTTATTTCTATTCGCCGTCACCATACGACATGCACGGAATCGACTTGAATGACAGATTTGTTGTTTTATCATGGATGCCATTGTCGAAACTGAACCAATACCTAAAAATTCAGAACCTCCTTTTCTTTAAAGTCGGTTAGAAAATACCTACACACCAAGTCGTTTGCGAGTTATTTTAGTTTTTCATCTCTAAATTGTTATGTACTATGTTATTTACTGTATTGTGTTTCTTAAAATAACCTTTATTCCTTGTTGGATTACCTAAAATAGTATATCCAAAAATATCTGTCCAGTAGAGTAGGTATTTACCTCAGTATGTATTTGTTGCAAGTCATTTAGGTTGGTCGTGACGTTTATAACTCCCACGTGTTTAGTTCAACATTATACTACTGTTGGGTACATTACCTTTCCACTATTCCATGTTAAATGTCATTTTTTCTTTTTTTTCATTTTCAAATCGTGGGTGGGCAATTTTTTAAATTGACTGCTATACTTGGGTAACAGTAGACCACTTAGACCCACCAGTTCATGTCCGACTACAGCTGTAATAACAGGTCACTTTCTCATACGAAAAACTACTTTATACGAAAAAAAATCATCATTTCAGGAAACCAGGTTAGCAAAAAGTCGTGGCAATTTACTAATTAAATTAATATAGACTAAACTAAGACATTACGCGTTTAATTTTTTAAATCAAGTAACATTATGACTACAAATGATCACTAAAAATATCATAGTTAACGTAGGACATGTTTTATTGCCCATAAATTATAGAACTTTTCTTTAAAATACGGTTTAAAAAGATATTCATAGGAACTAATTACTTTTTTCCGCTCCACATTGTTATGTCTTTTCTGGCGCATCAGAGATCGAACCAGTGTCGCGCTCTGTGGTACCGACTGTTCTCTTCTTCCGGCGCCTTCACCTTATGCTGTATGGTTTGACGCAGACAGACCGTTTGTTCGTGAGATCTTCTGGGGCTCTGGAGCCTGTAACCTCTAGCGGGAAACCGAATATAATACTGTGTCCGTACTATGTACCACCAAAGCCCAACTTTTTCCGTCGTGGGGATCGTAGGAGGCGATCGATGGAACTCTCCAGAGGATGAGCAGCACCGCTCTCTGTAAGTTCTAAGTCTAATCTTAAAGTGGAAACTTCACTGGCTCAAATTTTTAATAATCTTGTTTTTATTTTACTGTTCTTCTTCAAAACTGTATGTTTTCCATATTGTATAAATAAATCAAAACAAAAATCAAGTTAAACCACAACGCCACTGCGATCGCCAACCCGCCTGCCAAACGAAGCGATTATTGGAATTTCCACCCCAATGATATTTTGAAATCATTGGGGAGGTCCTCGTCCAGCAGTGGACGTCATGTGACTGACGATGATTATGAAGCTGTTGCCAAAGTGACAAGTAAGTGGTTAGATCACTATTGTAATCATTCAAGCCGTCCGTTCATAGGCCTCTAATTTGGCCTAGCTACTAATCTCGAAACAGTATAGTACTACCTAGGTACCTATTTAATTTTAATCATTTTGTTTGCATGTGGTACATAAAGATGGTTTAAAATGTAAAAGAATCTAAAACCTGTATGCGCCTGGCAAGGGCATTGTAAATCAACAATATTTAATAACTACAGCTGCGATTCGTATCATCAGCTCGAATTTATGTACATTGCATGTTTGAAAAGATTACGTCTCCAGCAAGGAAGGTACATGACTTTGTGTAGGTATACCTATAAGGTGTTTATGTAGATGTAACACAATAAGACTAGCGTAGCTCACGGGCTGCGTGTCGAATGTTGTGAAACATAACTAAACATAGGTATGTTAGTACTACACAATCTGTATTCTCGGCACACACAAGGTTTCAATGTCCTGGATATACGGTTTCCGTTCCGCATCATAAAATCGATTATTTCACTGACAATTTACGATTTCAGGTGTTGCTATCTCCCTCACGCCACAAGTCACTGAAAAGGATGAATGTTTTTATTTTATTAACTTACTTTGTATTCGGCCAGTACGAGCAATTACTGATAGTACGTACAGTGTCGTGTATAGCATAGCTTTACCAACTAAACTAACTTGATCTGTAGTTAGTGTGGAAGAGCAAGGGATTTTAGTTCATTTTTATTTGGGATCGTGTTGACTTAACGTTTTTGTTTGGAATACGTGACCAAATACACGATTCGATGATTTTTCCATATTGTGCACTTTCAAATAAAACAATTACCCGAATAGTCGAATTTCGTTTGCAATTGTTCGAGGTCATTCGCTAGGAATTTATTGAAGCGTAACTCAGTTCAATTTCTGGAACAAATTTAATTTGAAATAATTAAGTAAAATTACGAGATGGCCTGCTGACAGATTTTCGTAAAGTTTGTTACGAAACCCTTTCCGAGGCGGGGTTCTGAGTTAAATATAGATTATACTTTTAGCTAACTAGGGGAGGGCGAGAGTTTTTGATTATCAAGTAAAGTTTTTGTTGTTGATAAAATTATATTAAGTACAGCACAAAATAATGTCGCCTCCCGGTGCATAAAGCACAAATAGGGACGGACACCGGTGCAGTTATAATCTATTTGTGTTTAGATGTTTATAACTGCACAAGGAATTTCGATGTGTTTTTTTAAAGTATATACTATATTGGCAAAACAACATTTGCTGGGTCAGCTAATACATTAAACATTCAGAACCGTGGGCATTTGCTTCTCATTAAGTTCCTCATTCTACTATGAAGGGCATTGTGGCCCCCTTTCGACAGCTCGAAGCCAAAATGAAGAAGGAAAATGCCACAAGAAAAGGATCACAAGCGATTTATGGATTTTTTTTTCTCAAGCTCGTTTTCCATAATATACTCTCAAAACAGACACTAAAACTAATATGACATAAAAAAACACTACAAAAAAAGATGTTTAAAAACAAAGGTAAAAAGGTTCTTAAAAGTCTGTATAAAACGGCTCCGGTATAGGTAGATGCGATGCAATGGTATCGTTTAGGTATATGTAATGACATGGTACTCAATTACTTCGGTTATGTGTTTAATTACTACAAACAGGCAACCATTACTTTAATTTGTATTAATGTTTGAGCCAAATAATTCTTTCAAATTTAAATTCGATGTTCGCAATTTTATTCGACAATATTTATCGAACATCCATCATCATTATGCTGAGATCGTTTTGTTTTACAAATTCAGTTGAACGATTTTCCTCCGGTCTGTGTCATTATTGTACGTATTTTACTCCACATCAATTATTCAGATGTGAGATTAAAGGATTTAATTTAATTTAATTTATTTTTCGAAATGTTTTATAGACCGGGACGTATTTGTACGGCAAGGTCCATAGCAAGGTACCTACATTTTAATTTGCGATCTGGTGGTCGACCGGGCGATTATATTTTTCTAATCGGGATGCTTACGGATAAAACAGGTGTTCAATTACCTGGAAGAAATCGCTATGAGCGATAAGGTCGCCTTTTGCAATTTTTCCATTGTATTTTTTTATATTCGTAATGTACAGTGTGCAATAAAGAGTATATTCATTCATTTGTTCATTCAATTCTGTTATTGCAACAGTGCTGGATAACCACAAAGTCATCACACTCCGATCTGACTGTACGTTCCAATTTAAAAAGTTGTGTGTCCTTAGTGACCTGCATAATATTAAAAGGTTTGCCGTATGTTCGTGCCTTAACCAGTGCAATGGGAAACTGTATATTTGTATTGTAAAAAGGCAACCGTTTCACTACCAACCTGTCTGGGCACGCTTACGTTAACTATAAGATGTAGACAAATAGGATTTTTCATTTCAATGCTGCAATTGAAAAGGCGTATGTCCAGTAGTGGACAAATATGGGCTTAAAATGATGATAAAGTGATTTTTCGTGGTTCACCTACAGCTAGTTTTCAACGATCGATGAATCTATAGAAATTAGGATGAAATTTCTATGAATTTACCAACGCACTTGTTGCTTTCTTTTTACGTCCTTTGCAAACAGAGCATAAAGCGGTTGTGTGGTTGAAACCGAAAGGCCTTTTAGTCCTTTCCTTATAAATATTAAATCATTCTGCAGGACGTTAATGTTGAGAATCTCACGTCTATTTTCATTAATACAGGAGCAAAACTATTTTAGAACATGAGTAGGCAGCATTAGCGATGCTCGGGTCCATTAAAACATTTCCCAGAACCAAGTTTGTTGCTCTGTAATTTATTCAGCGGACAAAATACACCTTAAAATGAAAACTGGCTGCGCAGAAAATATCCCTCACAGCGGTTTCCGCTGGAATACGAATGAAATCTCACTTGCATAAAGTTTTCTGTTGCGTTGAAATTCGGATACAAGTTTTAGTTGAATATTTTTTGTTTCGCTTAACCCGTTTGTAACAACTGGTTGTTTGGAAGATTTCATGAATGTTTAAAAATTTCCCTCGGTTTATAGGGCCATACCATCTTCAAACCTTGATTAACTTGTCACGGGACAACCCTGGAAATATCTTCTTTCCAACAAGACAAAATCATCAAAATCGGTTCATAAACTACCAAGTTATCTACGTATGAAAAAAGCATATACGATCGAATTGAGAAATGCTCATTCTTGTAGTCGCTTAAAAATACAATAATCTCATCAAGTTTGCATGGGGAGATCGGATTTGTTTTTCGTGGAGGGTCGTTGACACATTACTGAAATGGACCCTGTAGGACCTAAAGAAACAGTGGACTTTGAACTAAAGGGGTTTTTGAACTTCTTACTTACTTACTTACTTAGGTCCTAGCATACCCGGGGGGTACATAGGGCCTTGCAGATATCTCTCCATGTCCCTCTATCCAGCGCTGCCGTCTTTGCGGCACTCCAGTCAATGCCCGCCGACCTGAGCTCGGAGTCCACGGAGCGCCGCCACGTGTGCGTTGGTCTTCCTCGTCTCCGCTTCCCGCTAGAGCGCCAGTCGAAAGCCACAACCGCCGGATCGTTCTCGCCTCTTCGAAGCGCGTGGCCAATCCATCTCCATTTGCGCAGAGCGATTTCTTCGCCTATCGGTTTTTGGCGGCATTTGGTCCATAGCTCAGTATTCGTTATAGTGTTTGGCCAGAAAATTCTCAGAATGGCTCTAAGTGACTTATTTACGAAGACTTGCAATTTGTTCGTAATGCTTTTGGTCACTTTCCACGATTCACAGCCATACAGCAGCACAGACTTCACTAAGGATTCGAAGAGGTAGAGTTTTATCCGACGGGAGAGAATGTTTGACTTCCAGACTGGGCGGAGTTGAGCGAATGCTGCTTGTGCCTTCTTCATTCTTGACTCGATGTCGCGTTCTGCACCGCCGGTTGTTGTTAGGGTGCTGCCAAGATAGCAGAACGAAGTCACGGCGTTTAGGGGATTGTTGTTTAGGGACACAGCTTCAGAATTTTTGGAGGAGATTCTCATGTCGACAGTTTTACTATTGTTGATCCGCAATCCTATATGCATTGCTGCATCTTGGAGTGCTGACAGTTTACTCCTCAACTGGTCTATCGTTGGCGAGATCAATACTATGTCGTCTGCGTAGTCCAGGTCCTCTAAAGTCCCACCAGGCCATGGCAATCCTCTAGTCTGTTTTACAACATCCCTCATGACGTCATCGAGCAGAATAATGAACAGCAACGGAGACAGAAGGCACCCCTGCTTGACGCCCGCAGTGTTGAAAATAGGTGAGCTAAGAGCACGTCCATGCACCACCCTGCAGTTACTTCCTAAGTAGAGGGCCTTGATGAGCCGGATCATTTTTGACGGCACTCCTCTACCACTCAAGCTTGACCATAGCGCATTCCAGTCCACGGTGTCAAAGGCCTTTTCAAAGTCCACAAAGGCCAGATATACTTCGGACTGCCACTCAACACTCTGTTCGATTATGATGCGCAAGGTGTTCACGTGGTCGGAGCAGGATCGTCCAGGGCGGAAACCGGCTTGCTCCAGTCGCAGAGTCTTCTCGATCAGGGTAGACATACGGTTAAGTAACAAATTCGCTAACACTTTTGCCGCAGAGGGCAGCAAAGTTATCCCGCGCCAGTTGTCGCACTCCGACAGGTCACCCTTTTTGGGCACTTTCACGAGAAGTCCCTCTTTCCATTGGGCCGGAACAGTTTCGGTCTCCCAAATCCTCAACAGCAGGGGGTACAAAATGTCTGCGGAGCGAACGGGATTGGCCTTCAGCATCTCAATGTTAATGTTGTCAATCCCTGGAGCTCTACCAGATTTCATTTGTCGTATTGCTACGACAACTTCGGGAAAGGTAGGAGGGGTTGTGGGGATATTTAACATATCAACAGACTTTTGAGGCCGCTCCTCACCGCCAGACGTAGCATTTCCGCAGCGCGAGAGTAGTTCACTGAAGTGCTGGGTCCATCTTTCCAGCTGCTCAACGGAAGTGCAGAGGAGAGTTCCGGACTTGCTTTTCAGTGGTTTTGTTGCTCGGAGCCTCTTTCTACCACTCAGAGTCTTAGTGGAGTTATATAATTCTCTCATGTCTCTTCTCTGTGCAGCGGAATTTGCTCGTTCAGCGAGTTCATCTGCAACACGGCGGCGATCGCGGCGGGCAAGTCGTCTGATGCGGTTTCGCAGTGCTCCGTACTCCACTTCAGCCAAGGACTTCGCTGCCACATTGTCAGCAGACATGACGTCATTCTTGACACGGCATCGTTGCTCAATTGCCTGCCACAGTTCATCCGACATCCATTTCCGCCTCTTATTCGACACGAAGCCAAGTATTTCCTCGCCGGCGCCAGTGAAGGCAGAGCGCACACGATTCCAGGTTTCGTCCAGCTGTTCGTCTTCCAGCTCGGCAAGCAGTTCGTAATTGTTAAGTAGGCTGATGCTAAAAGCTTCCCTGCAAGCAGGTTCGTTCAGTTTGCCCACGTCGAACTTCCTGTTTGCTCCTTCTGACTTCTTCCGAATAGCAGCAATTTGAGACGTAACTCTCCCAGCACCAGGTGGTGATCGCTGTCTATGTCCGCACCGCGCTTACTCCGGACGTCCAGCAGAGAGGCCCGCCAGTTCCGTGATATTGTGATGTGATCAATTTGGTTTCGGGTGACTTTATCAGGCGATACCCAAGTTTCCTTGTGGCACTCCTTGTGATTGAACATTGTACCCCCTATAACTAGGCCGTTTGAAGAACAGAAGTCACCGAAGAGTTCTCCGTTTTCGTTTATAGCTCCGGCGGCTCCGAAACGACCCATATAATGTTCCCGGTCCTTGTTATCGTTTCCCATCTTAGCGTTGAAGTCACCCATAACAATCACAATATCCTGTTTCCTGACGGATCCCAATGTGGACTGCAGCTGCTCGTAAAATAGTGCTTTGCATTCTGGAGTGGATGCGTTCGTCGGGGCGTAGCACTGCACGACGGTTATTTTGCGAACGCGAGATGTGAAACGGGCTGTGATGATGCGCTCGGATATCGGTTTCCAGTGCAGTAGGCTGCTCTTCGCACTGCGACTGAGTAGCAAACCGACTCCGTACTCTCGACTGGCATTCTCATCTTCTTTACCGGAGTAGAGAAAGGTGAGCCCCAATTCAGTAGTTTCACCAAATCCATTCCATCTGACCTCACTGAGGCCTAGTATTTGGATGCCGTACTCGTTCATGACTTTGGCTACCTGCGGCAGCCTCTCGGGTCTGGTCATTGTACGAACATTCCAACATCCAATTCGGGTCCGTATTTTCGCGCCAAATGTCGTCTGTTTAGGGTATCCATGTTCTTTATATTTGCAAGGTTTCTTAATCAGTTGATTTAGAAATGTGCAGGTGATTAGCCCACAGCACTTCGATCACGGTGATAGGGCTGCTATCCTTGCGTCCGTGCCCGCAGAGCTAGACTTTTAGGGGGAACCCCAAGGCTCCTAGTAGCCTGTGGTTTTGTTTCGGAGTGTCCTTCTCCGGCCTGTTGGTCCACGGGAACTATTTTATTTCATTCCTACCCTATTACCGAGGTAAAACGGGCTTTCCCCTATCCGCCACCTGGGGACGCGTTTCCTAGGAGTGAGGCTCTCCCGAAAACCAGGACTTTTTTTTTAACTTCTTACTCTGTGTAAAATTAGGTTTGAAAAATATCAGCCTTTAAAAAAAAAAAAAAATACACTTCATGCCTTTTAATCCCAAAGCGGGGTAGGCAGAGGCACTTGCTTAATAAGCAAATGCCCACGGCCAGCCTTTAGTATCCACATTATAGGCTATCCAAGTTAAATAAAACACACATAGTGGAATGAGGACATTTGATTAGTAAGGCTTCCAGGATTAAATGATGTGTATGTTTACTTTTTCATACTACCTACTTACTCGGTGCAAAAACCTGGTTAGATTTCATGGACGAGATTCGTAAGCAACTGCAGGTAATAGGATTGCCAGATCTTGATGGCCTGGCCAATATATCTCTTGGAGAAAGATGAGGTAAAGAAGAACCGAACCTTTATTATTGTATTTTTGGCTGACCGGGCAAACGTTGTTTTGAACCAAAATACACTATCACATGTGTCCCTGCTATATGCATACATTATACCTTCCTAAAGAATCACTCATCATCTCCTAAAGAAAACCGCCTCAAAATTCGCTACGTATTTTCTTAAAATCATACATAGGTACAGATAATTTGAGGCGACTTTATTTTATTTGATGTATACAGATTATTATGGCATTGTACATGTTCTACAACATGCTAATCTCGTATATAAGTGTTCTGTAGTTATAACAAGTATAAGTGGGCGTATAGCTTACCTTTAATAGTAGACGTATTTTAAGCTACCCACGGATATTTCGGATGGCTTGACGATTTCTAACGATTGGGTCGATAACCTTTCTCGCTCTAGCTCGAACTACCTGTCGGTTTGAGATTGTCACTTTGATGTTTGTCTTTTGTCACATTATATGGAGAGGAATATAATATTATTTCTGTCGTCTGTGGTTCAGTGGTTGAGCGTCTGTGGTTCAGTGGTTGAGCGTCTGTGGTCGCCAGTTCGCAGGTTCGTCCTGTGGGAGGATACATGAAGTGTGATTGAACGTGTACTAAAGGGACTCTTGTTCAGAGCTTAACTATGCAACGCAATGCTCATAAGGTGAAGGCAAACATCCTGGTGACACAAGGTACACCTTGTGGTGTGCTGATTTCATGTGACCCTATAACGGCGATGGTCTCACTCCCTGTCACGTTGCTTGTGTTAAAATTATGCTTGGTGAAACGGCGGCATTTGCTTAGCAAGTGCTCTGCCTAACACGCGAAAAGGAGCAAGGAGAAAACATTTTTTGTTAATATTAGGATTTTAATTTCCATTATTAGCTGCCCCGCCAAACGCTTATTAAGCCACAAGGGTTGTTACGCCTCCATCACCATTAAATAACATAAGGGCCATAATACCCGACATAAACATTTACATTGTACATTGGAAGAAATACAGCTGGTGGGGTTAAAAAAAACAGAAAAAAGTTGTTTCTCAGACCTAATGAATATGCATGTAAAATTTTATAAAAGTCAAGGAACAAAAAAAATACCAGAGAATTTAACATTATGAGAATTTAAGATTAAGATGTTTATTATTATTATTGTGTTTGTTATATATGTACCAATTTTTGTTCACCTTTACCACTTTCCTAAAACATACTAATAAAGTCGTTTTATTTCTAAGAGTTTAAGAATTCGACCGAAGCCTGCATTTTGGTTTACGCCTACACCTGTAGCCTTCTCTGATAGGCCACGATCCTGCAGTGGGTTATGTTAGGAGCATTTCCTTCACAGTCCCATCTTCAATATATTTCTCTTCTGACGTACTAGTGTCTAGCACCGACTCCTAGAGCACTCTCCATTTGACGCGTTTATGAATAATGTATGAGGGACTTTTTAATGTAATTTGCAGTTGCGCCTTCGGGATTTGCATTAATTCTTAGGAATATCTAAAAGTAGTTTTCGCGAAGACAATGCAACGTCAAATTAGTAACGTGGCGGAGTCTATTTTTCCTTCAGTCACTAAGCCACAGCCAAAATTAGCAAGTATTTCAAGCTATCCCAAGCAAGTTTGTTATATCGCAAAACATCAGGTGATGGAAGGTAAACGCTTTAGTATATTCAATAAAAAAAAAACTAAAACCATTTAGAAAAGTTTTACTATCAGATCCTATTGAACCTAAACCCGAGCGTTAAGTTTCAAGGGTATTTGTATTGGAATTTATTCGTACTAAGTCCGTCACAGTGGCGTGCAATTGGAGAGCCTATGTCCAGCAGTACACAAAAATGGACTGATGATGATGATGTAGTCCGTAACATCCATTTTAATGTTATATTTTGTC
>SJJU01011438.1:0-14898 GCA_012932125.1 Conopomorpha cramerella
TTCACACACCTTGTGGTGTGCGGGTTTTATCACGATGTTGTCTTTCACCGTACGAGCGTTGAAAAAGAGTCCGATTGGTACACGTCCAGTAGCCGGACTCGAATCCGCGACCTCCCGGTTACAAGTCAAGTACCTATCAGACCAACTGGACCACAAATTTATTGCCATTTATTTATTTATCGAACACTAACCTATTCTTACAGGAATGACAATTCAATAGATAAGACATAGACATCGTTACTTAGAATTTTAAAACATATAAAAACTATAGTCTGGCAAACGTAACAATTTCCATTTGACAGCTGTTCACTGCATACATATATATTTATTGTCAAGTCTCCAAAATATATGCAGGTGACAGCTGTCAAAAGGGAATCGTTAGACTTACCAGAGTGTAGTTGGTAGTTGTAGAATAGAATGCATCAGCTATCTATGGGATTTGGGTATTAAGTTCATTCAGGCTACGAGCTAACTTGCAAATCTTGACTGTACCGTGTTCCCTAATCATTCATGTTTTGTTATGTGAAGGAAATACATTTATTTGATTACTAGCTTTCCGCCCGCGGATTCGCCCGCGTGGACTTCGGTCATATTGCGGTATAAAGGAATATTTTTGTTTTCTCTCGGGAATATAATTTTTTTCCGCGATAAAAGGTACCTTATTATTTAAACCGGACTTCTAACTACACGTCTCCAAAATTTCAAAGCAATCGGTTCAGTAGTTACGACATGAAAGCAGAACAAACAAAAACTCACTTTCCCATTTATAATATTAGTAAGATTATAATTAGGTAATAATAAATAGCCTTCACGCCTTTTAATCCCAAAGCAAGGGTAAACAGAGACATTTGCTAATCAAATGCCCAGGTTCAGCTGAACGTGTGTTAAATATCCGGTTTGTTAATTTATTCATGACTACTATACAATCAATTTTAATAATAACAATTGTAATTAATACAACGTTAAAAGCCACTCTAAAAGGGAATTAGAAACGAATTAAATACATTTCAGCTCGTATAAATGCTTATTTTAATTACGTTTGTTGTAATGTATTTTTAATTGGACGTTGTTGGTTTAACGAATTTGATGAAATGTGTGGTCGTTATTGTTGTTTTCCCTCCCCTCACCCCTCATACAAATGTGTGGAACCCCACCCCCGCCTAAGGAAATTACTTAAATTGGTATTTCCCATTTGTTCAACACGCCAAGCTTCTTTGTCCCATTTTCAGTATGCACTAAAAGGTCGAATTAATATGCGCATCTGGAGGTCATCAAGTCACGAGTAAATAAAATAAATAGGTACCTAATGAACAAGTGTACTCCATCGTAGACCACCAGGCTGGATGATGGTCAAACACTTGTTCACTGTATTTAAAAAATACAGTTCACGTCTTTACTCCCAAAGAGGGGTAGGCAGAGGCACTTGCTTAAGCAAGTACCCACGGTTCACCAAGCGTATTTAACCCAACGTGACAGGGGTTGGAGTTGGTCGGATACTTGACTTGTAATCGGGAGATCCCGGGTTCGAGTCCGGCTACTGGACGTGTACCAATGGGCCTCTTTTTCAAAACCTATGTACGCAACGCAATGCTCGTACGGTGAAGGACAACATCGTGATGAAACCCGCACACCACAAGATGTGTGAACCCTATAACTGCGATGGGCTCACCCCCTGTCACGTTGGGTTAAATACGCTCGGTGAACCGTGGGTACTTGCTTTAGCAAGTGCCTCTACCTGCCCCTCTTTGGGATTAAAGGCGTGAAGTGTATTTTTTTTTGTAAACCAGTTTCTTAGCCGACTGTACAGCAGCTATTTTAAAATAATAAAAGAAAGCCTCATTGTTACAACTTTAATAAAACCGTACGATCTATTCCAACTAAAAATAAGTACGCCTTTGTTCACAATACAGAAGAATAAAGACGAAGAAAAATAACTCCCGGTCGAAGGAGAAATATTGAAACTTGTATAAGTATGTATTAATACCGGATGATTCTTGAAAAAGAATATAAAACTTTCTAACTGAATAATAAAAAAAAGTCCCGACACTTGTTCCCAAGTTTCACAAAGGCACATTGTAAACATGGTTTGTACGAGTTTGTGCACAATGGCTTAGAAAAAAAACCGTAATATTATGTACCTATATTTTTCAACATTATTCGAGTCGAACAAAGTTACAAAGTTTATTTTATTTCATGCTTTGGACCCTTCTAAAACAAATTCCATGAATAAATTTCGCCTTTGTCAACAAATCGAGGCCTGTATTAAATTAGAGGGCCTGTGTTGTGTGGAGGTATGCAATGTAAAAAAAAAGGAACGAAACGCGAATATTTTAGGCCCAAACGATTTTGGGCCTTAATCCGATTCGGATTGGGTTAAACGATGTTCCCGGTCAAATGGATAATGCTGTCTTTACCATAACGTAATTGTAACGATATTTTATACTGATGCCCGTAATCTCCCTGCCTGCCTCACACACGGGGCGGGCAGAGCTGGTGTCCGAGAGGATTATAAAATAATTACACAAAGTAATGACGTACATTAATGGATATTTTGTGGAATTCATTGGGAACAAGATATAATTACGCATGACTAGCCTGTGTCCGGCGTTGTTTAATCAGAGGCAGGTTTGTTACACTTTTGAAATAATATGTAGAGTATACCATATTTTGGTTTCGTTGGACTTAACTGATTTATATGGTATTGCAAATTTATACTTTAATATTTCATCATCATCATCATCATCAGCCCATACTTGTCCAATGCTGGACATAGGCCTTTCCAAGTGCACGCCACGCCTCACTACACAGACACACAGGGCGTCCTACACTTCGTTTGCCGAGACGCGGTCTCCACTCGAGAACTCGTTTTCCCCAACGGTCATCGGTTCTACGGCTAATATAGCTGGCCCATTGCCACTTCAGATTGCTAAAACTTTAATATTTGCATGTTTTTTTAGCTCCTACAAGTATGTATTATAATTATAAGTAGTCTAGTTATTTATATAATATTTATGTATCTTTGGATGGCCTTCTCTCTCAGAGTGAAGGCAGAATATCAGTTCATGTCACAGGCCACTGTGACGTCATGCTGAGCCGGAAGCTCATTTTCGTGAACAACTGCAGCATGCATCATTGTGGTAACTTGTTTATTTTAAATTATTTTATTGTTAATTATTATGTGTGTGTTGTATTTGTTTATTGGAAATAAATGTATGTCTTATTTCTTACTTTAGTGGATATAATAATACCCTTCACGCCTTTCAATCCCAAAGCGGGGTAGGCAGAGGAACTTGCTTAAGCAAATGCCCACCGTTCACCAAGCGTATTCAACCCAACGTCACAGGAGCAGAGCCCATCGCCGTTATAGGGTTCGCACATCTTATGGCAGGTTTCATCACGATGTTGTCCTTCACCGAACGAGCGTCGCATTGCCTACATAGGTTCCGAAAAAGAACCCCATTGGTACACGTCCTGTAGCCGGACTCGAATCCGCGACGCGCAAATTAAGTATCCGACCAACTGGACCACAGACGCGGTTATTATTAACAGAAAACGATAAAAGGTTTTTTTTAAGAAGACGTAGTTTGTTTGAGTTAGGTTATCACTAGTCAATTTCTCTAACACGTCATTTTATCTGACTCGTCATTTTCCCTTATTAGTCATTTTCATAAAAATCTTTAAGACGTCATTTTCCCTATTTCGTCATTTGCTTTAATTGGTCAATTTCGTTAATTCGTCTATTGT
Organism: Conopomorpha cramerella; assembly: GCA_012932125.1. Lineage (NCBI taxonomy): Eukaryota > Metazoa > Arthropoda > Insecta > Lepidoptera > Gracillariidae > Conopomorpha > Conopomorpha cramerella. The sequence continues at coordinate 3,745 of SJJU01011438.1, forward strand.
TGTTGTATCTATGTATAGTCCTGTTCATATTTTTAGCTCAGTTAAAATACACTTCACGCCTTTAATCCCAAAGAGGGGTAGGCAAAGGCACTTGCTAAAGCAAGTACCCACGGTTCACCAAGCATATTTAACCCAACGTGACAGGGGGTGAGCCCAACGCAGCTCAGTTAATGAAGGTAAATAAATAAAGGTACGATAGTAAGTAGCTGGTGTTCTTGGTATTACTTAAAAACAAAATATATTATTTCCATATTAAAATACTATTAATATAATAAAAGACTCGGTGTTGTTCTGTGTGTATTGTTTGTACATAGTTGGTAATGCGCTTGTAAATAAATGTATTCACGGGTACCTCCGGCGTTTCCTTCTAAGAGTGGACCCGTGTTTTAATGTCTGTGTGCGTTTAAAAACAAAAAAAGGTTCTTCTATTTTCTAATGATTGTCTGTTAACGTTTGTCTTACTCTAATCGTGTTGGTGTAAAAGAGACAAACTATAATCAAGTGTCACTTGCGTACTAATTCTTGTAACATAATACAAACCAGATATTATCAGTTAAATCGACATTCCATTTACGCGAACCAAACGGTTTGCGTACTACACTTTCCTTTATAGTGCGAACCGCCAGGATATGGAATTACTTGCCGGAGTCTGTGTTTCCTGGTTAGTATAGTCTGATGGTCTTAAAGCACTAAGGTAAATAGGTACCTAAAGAACAAGTGTGCTCCACCGTAGACCACATCGCTGCTTAACATCAGACAGTATGGTGGTCAAACGCTTGTTCACAGAGCATTTAAAAAAAGATAAAAGAAGAACCTTTAAAAGCAAACTTTGACATCAGTCCTTCCAGTTTTCAAGCTGTTAAGGACCATTTTCCACCACACATTCTTACCGAGCGGACCCTAAGCGGCTGATTGTGGTTTCAGTAAAGAGCCTACTCGGAAGTGCAATTGTGTGTTTTCGACTTAAAAAGGCCTGAATTACGGACGCACTAGAGTAAAAACGTTGATAGGCTCTTTGAGAAAGATTTAAGTTGAAGTGTTTTTGATGACAGCAGCTATAGGTAAACAATTGAATTGAGAGCCCGGTATGCAAGGTGGAGAAGAGAGGGAATTACGAATTAGTACGGTAACTAACATTGTGACATGGAAATTTTATATTAGATAATAATAAATAACACTTTAATTTCATTTCATCATCATCAGCCCATACTTGTCCACTGCCGGACATAGGCCTCTCCAATTGCACGCCACTGTGATCTGTTTTCGGCTTCTCGCATCCAGCTTCTGCCAGACATCTTGCGTAGATCATCAATCCACCTTGCCTGATGTAATTTCATTTAAAGTAGTTGAATCACTTGTCTCACGTGACGCTTACACAAATGCATAATTTCCGAATTCTATGTTTAATCTTCGAGTTACATTCTTACAGGCAAGCGTGCGGCATCATGGACCACATCCACTGCTAATACCTTCTTTACACTGTATTGGCTATTTGCAATAAAAATTACATTTTTTAGCATAAAGTACTACTTAATTTCAATTTCACTAACGAATTCTTGAAAGACGACATTATTTAAGAATTTTCATATTTTTCCAAACAACTTTGCCACTAAAACCAATTATTATTTTATGTTGAAATAAAAACAGTACCCTTAAATCGAACTGTTTGAAAAATGGAGATTTATAAGGAATGCATGTAATGATACATTTTAATACGTATAATTAATCTGAAAAAGGTATTTTTATGCTAATTGAATTACAGATTTCCGAATTAAATAAAATCTCATTAATTCAGCTATATTTTTTTTTTAGATTGAATTCTCGAGTCCGAATACGAGAATTCCAAATAACCCCTTGTTTTCCAAATACTTCCCCCTTTCAATATAATATAATAATACGAAAAAAAAAATGTCATAAAACGAACGAAAACTTCTATAGGCGATAAAACAACATTGCAAATATAGTGCAAATGCTATTTTCGCCTTTCGGGACGTGATTGGCAACAATTGAAAAACACGCAGCGGGCACATCGGAGCCAGTACCCTGATACAATGTGCAACACGACGTATTTATGGACGCGAAACATAATATCGACACCCGGTTCAAACGAATGCCAAGAAAAACTACACACGCCAACGCTAATTGACCTACGTCCGTTTAGAAAATGTTCATAAACCGAGTTGCAGCACGTTGTGGAGTCTGTAAGAGGTGATTCGACCGGCGATGTACAAGTCTATGGCAGTGAGCCAGAGATTGTCACGTTTCTGTATAGCCAAGGAAATTATATCGCCAACAAGCTTGAAAAAAGTACGGAGGTACTAAAAATATTATGCTTGTGGCAATCAAATGGGGGGAGAAGAAACGCCCGAGCTTCATAGAATGTTCGCGAAACGATTGGAGATTTGTTCTGATGAAGCTTTTTGTTGCTAGGTACCGCTGATATGTCACGTTTTCAAATGCGAAGTATTTTATAGCGTTTTTAAAATATATTTTAGTTTCGTGAATTTTTGCGATATTTTTTAGGAGTCGCTATTATTTGCCGGTTCCAATTCAAAATCAATAAACCATCAAGGCCTTAATCCGAAATAGGATTACGTTCGGTCTAAATACTCATGTTTGATCATTCAAAAAACCAATTTTGATAGAAGGAGTGAAGATCAATTTTGGAAATGATCGTTTAATTTTCGTGTGGGTATGTCCGTTTTGGCATATTTTGTAATTAGTAGTTTACGAACAGATGATAATGATAATAATAGTTTAGTAATGTTACCAACTAAATGCTTATCATTAAATCAATTCAAGTCATCATCATCATCATCACCACCAGCCCATACTTGTCTACTGCTGGACATAGCTCTCCAATTGCACGCCACAATTCAATTCATAGTTTCACCAAAACTAATTCTACTACGGTGGCCTACCGAAGGTGGCGTTAGACGATTGATATTGGCTGCCTTTTTCTAACACTCTAAGAGACATAAGCTTTAAAACAATTATTTAAGCCTCTAACTAGCAGCAGGAAGAAATGGTGAAGTATTTAGTAGCTGAAACTCCATGGTCACCTGGTGCAAGAAAACAAACAAATAAAAAAACTTCCTTTTTTTCACACGAAGTCCCATTTTTGTCATGTAAAAAATTGCACAAAAATTCACATAGGCACCCACGAGGTGCCACGGCCCACGACCGCGACCTCAGCTCCCTCTGTCTGGTAATAATGACATTGTTCCGGTAACTCCGCCCAATCGACCCGCTGCCAACCTAATAGGCAAACTTAATTTGTGAAATTAAAAAGTTCAGTTTCCACTTAATCTGGAGGAATCTGAATTAAAAGAAAAAAAAAAATTAGGAGCAGTCGCCTCGCCTTTTTGATGTCGAAACGAGTTTCGTTTTAATTTTGCGAAAATAAAACAAGGAGGTTGTTCGCCTCTTTTTTTTTTTTTCAATTAGCGAAAATGCTTTTTATCTCTGAAAATAAGCAACGGGCCCTGGTGTCTAATGAGAGATTTTCTTTGCTGTTTTATTTTTATTTTTTTCCGACGAAAAGTTTGCAGAAAAATGATTAGGATAATTGTTATTAATTTGATACTTTTGTAGACGTATTGTCTTACAGATTTTAAGAGTCTTGAACTTTTGAATGGGACGTTTTTAACTCTGTTGGATAAAATTTTAATGCGACTAAAAATATCACTTAAAAGGTGCAACTTTTTTACAGAAAGTTCGAACAATGTCATTCGTAGTATTTTATCTACTTTCACCTCTCTACTCCTCTCTCTGAGAGATAAGTTAGACGTTACGCAATATAATATATTATATATTTCACGTTTTTCTAACAGAGTAAAGGCTAACATGGACAATAAACAGCTTTATCCCAGTAATGGCTGGTTATCAAAAATGCTTCATTAATAACAATAAAATAATTATAACATGAGTATGAGTAAAACATCACCAAAACTCGAGAAAGTACCTCAGTGCATGATAACAGATAACTTTCCAAAAGTAAGCATATGTCCAAAACGAACTAAACTTGGGACGAGTTACTTAAATCTTCATACAAACTTACCCATATTTCCACTTTGTATGGAGATATTTTCTTTGTCTCGAACAGAATAGACGTGGATAAAACATCCACAAAGAACAGAATAGGAGAACAGACGTGAACTGAATCCGCGCAACTTTGAAGGTCAAAAGGCAGGATTCTCTGACCACTAGTCCATATCGGTCGTGAAACAGAGAGTATCTTACCTATTAGTAGTACCCAAAGCGGGGTAGGCAGAGGCACTTGCTAAACAAGTTCCCACGATTCTACCTGCCTACCCCGCTTTGGGATTAAAAGGCGTGAAGTGTATTTATTATTTTTTTAGTAGTACGGTCGGCCAAGAAAATGGTCTATCAGTTTCGATGACACAGGAAGTGTCACTAAAACATCAATAAGGTAGAGTTGGTATATTGTGACAAGTGAACAATGAACCTTAATGTTTAATGACATTCATATGAGTTTCAACCTTAGGCTGGTAGAGTAGATTCTTGGCCAATTGTACCTACATAATATATCACCATTACTACATACTTCACTATTTGCCAACGACAAAGCGCGACGCAAAGCAATGCAGTCCGCTCACTAGGAGCGCTCGAACATCACTTGCCATAGATGTCACAAGAAATATAAGCCGTCAAACTTTTCATTACAAAGTAAGCGGCGCGCGTGAAAAGTTCGCGACAAAACTCAATATCAATGAAATGTGTTCAGTTGAAATTGTTACGAAGAATTCCACCATTGGAAAAAGAAATAAATCATCTTATGAAAGTTGCCGTTATTTCTCTGAGCCGCGCCTCCGTAGAGCAAGTTTTCCCGCCATAGCACTCGTGTTGGTAAAACTAATGCGCTATTTTTTTTTTAAAGTTTTAGTTTTATTTTTTTATTTTATTTTTTTCTTTCCAGCCAGCCGAAGTTGTGAAGTATGGATTGCGAAATTGGAGTCCGTGACAAAACGTATTGTGGGAATAGTCTAAGTGGACTGTTGTGTTTTAAAGTGTTCGATTTTCGTGCGCTTTCGTTTTTTTACTTAGAAACTTTCTTTGCAGTTTCGCGAAGAATATCTTCGATATTTGCACTGGTTCTGTTTCAGTTTGCAAATCTGTACTTTAACGCAATCGATCAGTGACTGGCTGGAATTGAAATTTATATTATTGTTATAAATAATAAGAAATCACGAACATTTAACTATAAGCACTTTTTAGAAAGCTGATAAAACGACGATGTTTTTTTAGTAATTTGTACGATTTATGTCATATATTTTTTTTTAATTAGAGCATATGTTTTCTCATTATAAGCACAAAGTTTTAAAAAATAAAATTTTATTTCCGTTGATTTTATTAAGTTTGGTTGTTTTATTTTGGGTTTTTTATAGTTAGAATAGTTAAACGTGAGTTTACAATTAATAAATAAATAAAGAATCACAGTAAATAACTCATGGTTTTTATTTTATAAACTTTTTCATGAAAGATTCTGGGAATTTCTAGGAAATATTAAAAAAAGTCAATATCTCAAGAACCATTAATTTCCGACCATACATATGTAGGTTTATTTTATTGCATTTGAACTCCTCTATCACCCCATACCAGGAATACGTCGAGTTACAAATAACCCGGATATCTACATACAGTTATGTTGCCACTGTTTGCTAATTAAATGAAACGTCCCACTTACTCTTATCGAGTTTATCATTGGCCTGCTTGAGCTCCTCGATCTGCCGATGGAGACCCTCAATGTCCTTGTTCAGCTTCTTCCGCTGTTCCTCCAGAGCCGCGGCGGCTTCAGCTTCCTCTTCGGCCTTCTTCTTAGCGTCTGCCAGCTGAGTGGTCATTGCTGCGATCTGTAAGGAAGATGGGATTATGAGAAGTTAAGTTAACGTTTATTAAAATACACACATCAAAAGTGTCTAGGGATCAAGTACATTTTAGAAGATTGCAATCAAGAATATATTTTATATATTAACGACGATGTATATTAACGATTAGGTCGCCTTTTGCAATTTTTCTATTGTATTTTTTTACGTTCGTAATGTACAGTGTGCAATAAAGAGTATATTCATTCATGCATTCATTCATATTTTACAAAAACTGAATTCATTCATAATTTATTCAAAATGTGGTGATAAGTCATGGGGAATTAGGTACGAGACCAATCCAGAAGATTGGATTTGATTTAAATAAATTTATTGACACTTTTGATGTGTGTAGTTACCATTAGCTAGAATCTAAAATCCAAAGTACACATATCTTATAGCCCGTACGATACGTTTACCTCATATCAGTTCTGTTGAACAGTGAATACCAACTTATACCTTTCGCTTGAAGATTCAGAAGGCATTTTTAAACAAATGTGGACTGACACTGTATTAAAAGTTTAAACCTGGTATTACAGCGAGAAATTTTACCAAAAATAATTTAAAATAACAATTATTCAGCTTGTCTTCGTAACGTTGAACAAACAACGAAGGTAAGCTGAATGCTTAACTGTGGTTAATTTTTGCGCCAGAATACCGGTTTAAACCTTTTAATTATTTTATAGATTTACAAGAAGTCTGTTTATTTTTATGTTATCCCTTCAAGGGGCTAAACGGACAGAAATGAATTAACTGTTTGCCATGACATTATAATGCAAACTTATTAATCTAACCGGGTCAGAGCAGTCCACTCGCGACCACGACACATGTAACTGTGTCGAAACGTCGTCGGGCAAATAACGAAGGTAAGCTGAATGCTTGTCTTTGGTTTATGTCGCGCCGTAACACCCGGTTTAACCCTTAATCAAACAATGGCCAGTATATTGCCACTTGACCAACAAATACTTTGAACCTTATTGAATGTTATCACTGGAATTATCTAAAGATTTCAGAGAAGTTATCCGAGAATAATCACATATAAGGCATGTAACATTACAGGACACATACATACCTATTTGAACATTAAACAATAATTTCACATTGCACTTAAAAGCAACATTTTACGGTAAACATCAGCCCGAGTTTATTTGATGGATTTTTAATAACAAACGTCCCTAGAGTCCAAAATACATCAGAAAAAGACTTAACCTTGTCTGATTAAGGGTTAAACTATTACCCCCTTACCAATAAACAGGTTGTCGCTTATACAACTGTTATTACAGGTCAACTTGAACTGGTTATTCCGTATTTGACATACAACTGACAAAGTAACTTGAGCTTTGTGTATCATCGAAGTAGCAATTCCGCCATTATTAGTAAGGCCCTTAATATAAACCGACCTGTTTCTCATAGTTCTTCTTGGCCTCCTCCTCTTCCTCGAGCTGGTCCCGAGCCTGCTCCAGCTCCTGCTCGAGGTTCCGCAGGCGTGTCTGCATCGCCAGCTTCTGCTTCGTCTCCTCTTCTAATAACGCCTGCGGGACAGAGAAAGCGACATGTTACCCATTTCACCATGTACAAATGTAATTTAAGATGTAAGTAACTAATGAACTTGGGCCCCAAGTGTTAACAATGATATCAATATTTTACGGGAGAATGTGCAGGTAACACAGTTACCTAGCTACAGTAGCGTGCACTGGCTTTTACGACAAGGTAGGCAGTAATCCCCAAGGATTGACGCCTATGTATAGGTAACGTGTCTTTACGAAATATAGGCACTCGCTCACAAAACACAGGACCTTCATTAGCCTATATCGCGAGTACAACAAAAAAAAGATCTAACAATAACTCTATTATTAGGTCGGGTAGCCAAAATACTAAGGTAGGTGGTAAGATAGTATGGTGTGCACGCCACTGCCTAGCTACTAATAAAAAAAGTTACACCAAGGACGAAATTATGCAGTGTTTTTGAATTCCTTAATTCTTCTAAATTAGTACTCCACTAGGAACAGAATTTAACTTAGTCCTCACGTCACAGTAATTCGTTTAATGCGAACACACCTGAGCTTCCTGTAGTTGAGCCCCGACAGTGGCGGCTTGCTTGTCTCCGGCTGAAGCCTTCAGCTCGGCTTGTTCCAGTTGTTGCAGCGCTTGTTCCGCTTCCGCTTGCAGGCGTGCGCACTTCTCAGCCGCTTCCGCTCTGTAATATTATCGTAAATTAACAACATACTTTACGCCTATCTCCCATAGGGTTAGACACAGACACACAGACTGCAGTTATATTTGTCACGGTCCTAACATACTACATAAAATGACCATCAAAGTCATTTTTATAGAAAAACAATTTTCATTTGTTTCGAATTGAATTTAATCTTGTAAACACAACACGTAAACTTGACGAATAACATAGTTTAAAAGCTAGAGTCACAAAATAGGTACGACCTATCATGAAAAAAAGCCCTTCGATCGATAAACAACACTTCTAATAAATTTCCACAACTGAGTCACTTCCATTACAACAAGTTTTTTCCTTTAATTTTTTGACCTGGTACGATCCGATCAACGACCAACCTATCAAGACTTTTTACCAACTAATGTTGTTTTATAATAATCGTACATGGTTTTGAATTCTATTCCGCACGGCATAGACATCAAAATCCCTGGTCCCATTTCATTTCATTTATTTGGATAAACAACAGGTACAAACTTTAGATAGACATATAAATTTAGAATCATATAGGTAACAATTATGAGCTTATACCCTAGAACGTTCATCACGAAGACAATGACCATGTGTCTGATACAACACCATACGCGGTTAAGAGCAGAAAAACAGCACCGACTTGTGCCGGGTAGAGTGCTAGTGGAAAGCTGCAGGCCTAGCACACGCCTCAAGAAAGACACGACATAGAACAAATACGCGCTCTGATTGGCTGCTATGTCACGCTTCGTGCGACTCACCTAGTTTCAACAAATCGCAGCGGGTTATATGTCTTGTCACTTATTTCTTGGAGCGCTGTGCTAGGGGGGCAGGGTCACACATACCTGGCCCGCTCGACGTCTTGCAGCCTGGCGGCCAGGTCTGCGAGCTGGGCCTCGCCCTGCTTGCGTCGCCTCTCGCCCTCGGCCCGCGCCGCCGCCGCCGCCTTCAGCTCCGTGGCCAGGTCCGCGTTCTCCGCCTCCAGGCTCTGCTTCGCCTTCTCCAAGCCTGCAACGTGTTGCCCACTCGATTACCACTCCACGAAGAAACTCGACACTAGTACCCCGTGCCTAGATATTGTTATTACCAGTGGGGGGAGGAAAGGAATGGATCATTTGAACTATGTATTGACTGGAGATTCCATCACATCATCATTGTACACTGTAGCGTAGTGGACCACAGACGTTGTCCTGTCTTTACAACATTATATGAATACTAGTGGACCTGTGCCTGCACACGTGAATGACATGCTACTTAGTGGCATGCTTTTGGGGCTATTACGGTAAGTAACCCCCAAGACGTCAAATATCTCGAAGCTTCGACTCGTAATAAGAACATTAATATTACGGGAATCGCTGCAAAAGCATGCTACTTACTAGCATGTGTATCAGGTACTTTTAAATAAATCAATACTAACAGCTTATAACACAGGGGTCGACAATCTTCTTGCCAACAGGGCTTCCGCCTTTACACATGTGTTGCCAGTACGTTTTGGCCGAACTGAAAGTGTTGCCCTCATCGTGGTGCAGAATATCACCCATATCTACAGAGTCGTCCTTCGACAACCCGAACCTGACGTTTTTTTGTCGCCTTTCGACTTTAGGCGACGACATCGTAGTGTATTTTTTTCGCTATCGGTACAACACAGTAACAAACACACAGATTTAACAATAAACACATATAAATTTAACTTTCCTTACGTAGAAAACTCGTGTAAATTACGTTAACGCAAACTAAAAATTGTTATTCGCTATTGACATTACGAAAAATATTTTTGTGTCAAAGTTTGAAGGTTGCGGGAAATATATATTTTTTTTAATGTCAAGAACTTTGTGCAGCAAATAGGTTTCACTTTAATTTTGAAAAGAAACGTCATGTTAAAACGTACATTATCAGTGCATATTAAGTTAATTTCACATAATAAGAGCGTCTCTGGTCCAGTTGGTCGGATACTTGACTTGCAACCGGGAGGTCGCGGGTTCGATTCCGGCTACTGGACGTGCACCAATGGGACTCTTTTTCAGAGCCTATGTACGCAACGCAACGCTCGTACGGTGAAGGACAACATCGTGATGAAACCCGCACACAACAAGGTGTGTGAACCTATAACGGCGATGGGCTCACCCCCTGTCACGTTGGGTTAAATACGCTTGGTGAACTGTGGGCATTTGCTTACTAAGCAAGTGCCTCTGCCTTTGGGATTAAAAGGCGCGAAGTGTATTTTTTTTTTCCACATAATAATATCAATTTATAGCATAGAACAAAGTCGCTAAATAAGATTGTTATTTCAACAGTGTCACATTTTGAGACTGTTACAGTAAACGAGCGAATGCTCACTTCAGCCCCCCTAGTTGTTGTAAAGGAGCGTAGATACTCTTTTGAGATTGTTACTGTAAACGAGCGAATGATCAGTTCAGCCCTCCTAGTTGTGCCGTGATTTCTAAAAAGGCAGTTTTCTGACATATCACTGATATTGGGTTATTTAGCTGTATGAGATCAGGAAAAGGCGCGTGTTCCTATTTAATCGGATTTGTCCTATTTCTTCTAGTTCCTGAAATATTATGTTCATGAAAAGCAGTCAAATCGTTATCAAGTAATACAATTAATTTACTAAAATGGAAACGGCTTTTGCGATTATCTCGAAAGTGAATATTGTCAGATGACGGCCTTTTTAAAAATCACGGCAGAATTGTTGTGGTAAAGCTAAGCGTAGGTACATACCGGCCTTGATCTTCTTGAGCTGGTCGTGGTGGTCCTGGAGCGCGGCGAGCTCGGTGGAGTGTCGGTGTCGCGCGTCGGCGAGCGCGGCCTCGTGCGCCGCCGCCTCCTCCTCCAGGCTGCGCTTCAGCACGGCCACCTCTTGCTCGCGCTTCGTGCGCAACTCCTGCTGGGCTGCGACAAGCACGACACGACATATGATATGTTTGTAGAGGTACATACATATACCGCACTGGAATTTACGACAAGGTAGGCAGTAATCCCCAAGGAATCACACCTACGTATAGGTAACTTGCCTTTACGAAATAAAGGTAACTACCAGTGGCGTGTACTGGCTTTTACGACAAGGTAGGC
>SJJU01011439.1:0-10556 GCA_012932125.1 Conopomorpha cramerella
TTTTTTTTTTTTTTGACATAGGGTTCCTTGAGGAAAGTTGTTTGGTATCATGGGCTGAGAGACTCTCCAGTTTTAGGTAGGTATAGGTGGTATAGTCCAAAAATATCCACTTAATTAGTTTGATACCTATAATAATTCACGGCACTATCTTGATACCTATAACAATCCGTCTTTTAATAATTATCATCTGATTTTAACATTCTTCTTCGGACATGACAGACCTGATTTAATTTAGTTTTGCTTATGAGCAACAGTGCAAGTGACTAACCTTGGAGAAGTTGTTGAGCTGATGGCACATGGAATCAATGCCGAGAGCGTACTCCTTGTTCCGCATGTCCGACTCCAACTCGTGCTGCGTCGCGCGACAGTTCTTTGACTGCTGACGGACCTGGAATGTGATTATAATGATTACGATTAAGCTCTTATTACGATAAAAATTAAGATCTGCGTGATTTATTCTGAAATATTGCAAGCAGCTATCACTAATTTTCAAATATTGTATTAGGTGGCTGGGATAAAATATCTCAATATCTATATATAGACGAATTACTGGCAGTAAGACCATTATCCAACTAATGTATATAAGTGAGAGATGGCCGAGGTTCGTGCCAGCTATAGTTTAAAAATATGTTCAAATGTGAATAATTATACATTTTTCGAAAGGGAATAAATGCCATTTTTCTTATCGGCCGAACTAAGCAGCACTGTAACGTTAACTTGAATAATATAAGAAGGTTGATATGTTATTGTCTTCTACCTTCTCGAGCATATTGCGGAACTTGTCCTGGTTCTCCCGCAGCAACATTACCTCCTTCAGCAGCGACTGCTCTACTGAGTCGTGCACTTGTTCCAAGCCTGTAAGCAGTTTACATGCCCTCATTTCTTTTGCCTTACTTCAACAGGCGGTTTTTCTCATTTTCTGTTAATAACTATTCAGTTAAAACAAATATCCGTAGGTATCAATCTAGGTCCTAACGTTTCGTTTCACATATGAAGGAAAGGTTTAATGAATCAGGTTGTCATGTCAGGATAAAAAGTGACTTTTTCCATACGAAGCCAACCATAATCGACACCTGTTGTGCAAGAGATTAATCATAGGGCATGCGTCATTTATTTCTCACCACAATCAGCATCGTAAGGGACTAGACGTGGAATAAGCCACGTCTAGTCCTTATTCCACGTCTAGTCCCTTACGATGCTAAAGAGTCAACAACTTCATAACAGAAACTGTACTGTAATGTAAAGTCGCATATTGCCGTACCCTGTCGCTTCTCCCTATGGTAGAGGCACTCCTGTACAATGTGCAGAGGCCCCTCGATGCCCGCAACCGCGCGCTCCAGCTGCCGGCGCGCGTCCGACAACTTCTCGCACGTCGACACCAGACGTTCCATTTCTATTGCCACCTATGCATACGAACAAGTAAAAAGTAGAGAAGCTTCCAGTGTACAGCCATGGACAGCCTGGGACAAAAAATACTTGTCTTTTTTAAATTGACTGGATTGTCAACTGAAGTCTAAGAACATTTTGTTTTACATGGGAAACGACAATATTTTAATACCTACCTACAGGTACATATTAAGTTACCATTGTAATGATCATCCTATATTGTAATATTACTACTACCCAGACCGATTTCATTACTTACCTCATTCCGCCAGAATGTGGTATCAGTTATTCGCTCTCCGATTCGTCTGCCAGAATCTCTCTGGCCACCAGAGCCGATCTCATCCGTCTCCCTAGAAAGCATTGCGATCAATTGACAACAGATATTCCGACCATAAGATGGGCGAACGGGCGTACGGGCGCTTAACACATTGGCGGACAGTAAAAAGACACAATAGATTTTTTTATTGTTATGACTGCTATAGCTGTTAACTGTCCGGGAAAGAGTTAAAAACATCTTCAGTTAAGCTGACTAATACTTCACACGGTACACTCACCGAAGCATCCTCATGATGTCGCTCCTGACGCGTTCACTGAAGTTTCTCTTGGCATCAGACTCATTGTAGTTCTTGATGCTGTTCTGATTCCACTCGTACTGAGTGTATCTGGTGTAGAGCGCCGCGCGGGCCGCGTGCTCCGGGCTGCGGTCGAAGCCCGTCACCAAGTTTGGGAAGCGAAGCGGCTCCGTCGACATGCCGGCCGGCGTATAGCACGGGTCTACCATCGTGTTTGTGATTGGTTGAGACGGCCTGGAGGAAAATTAACGCATAAGAAATTCCAAACGCAAGATATTATATGGACAAAGGCCGTGTACTTAGCCTACATACTTGGAAATTAAATAATTGTGAACGAGATATGTGTAAAGGATGTGGGTAGATCGTAGTGGTAAGAACATATGGAATCTATACTCACATGTTATATCATCGGCGCCATAGGTGGCAAGTACGAAAACAAAAGTCCGAAGAGTTAAGCCGGGACTTGCATACTTACACACTTTCATCAATTAGGTACCGTTGGAATTATAACTTCCTGTTTCTTTAAAAAACTTAAATTTAATGATCGATCAGCTCACATGGGTGCCACCTCGATCTCTTCATATCCCATGATCGGTCGCCAAGGGTGTTTCTTTGGTGTGTGGAAGCAGTAGCCCAGCTGGGGCGGAGGCGTCGGCGCGCCTGTCGTCTCCTTCACCGGGCTCCATTGCTGGAGTTGCTGCACAGAGGAGAAAATATGCGTTCGATACCTGCTGGTAATAATTTCATATTCCACGTGCAATTTTTTTTGTGTAATGCACAGAACCTTTGAAACGTTATAAATATGTCTTCTAGGCGCTCAAATAGATGCGAGATTTTAGTTGGCTAGACCAACAGTCAGTTAAGGTACCTATTGATGGTAAGTTTATATTACGCGATCACCAAGTTGATTAATTAATGTAAAAAATATTGTTTTGACACCCCGTATCGGAGGTTGACGCCAGGTAAATAGGTGCATAGGTCGATCTATCTATCTACTAACATAGAATTATTCTATCAATAGGTACGTATAATGTACGTTATCGGAAAAACTTACGGTGCACATTGTAACTTCTTTTGCCATTTTGTATAATGTTATAGCCGTCCGAATAAAAAGTAGGATGCTACCATTAATATTTGATTTTAAATACTTACATTAAAAAAACAAGTTAGTAAAGTTATGTAGAAATAAAAATTATTATTTGTGAAGAAACATGGATGAGACGTGGAAAAAGGGAAAAATAAATAATGGATACTATTGACATACATGACATTGTCAAATCCAATTAATGGTCTGTATTTGCATTATGAGCAAAGAGGTAAACTTGGTAAAAATGTAAGTTTACTTTAAGCACAAGTTAAAATTATTTTCCCTAATAGGGACCAGAAATTTTGGAACGAATTCAAAACTGTCAACGTGGCTACGTACTAAGTACAAGACTGACACAAGAACTGACAATTGATAACAGCTGAGCGTAGTCTGCAGGCAGTCGCCTCTTGTTGTTTAGAAAACATTTTATTTTATATCTTTATTTTTAAAAGCCGTTTCTATTCTTACCGTAAATAAATGTTATGATACGGTATAATTAAAATAAGTAAACACTTAACTGTACTATTTCAAGCATTATGAGTGGCGTACCAGATAACGCGCCGAATCGTAAGTGATTTTATAATAAATAATCTCTTCTTCCTCAAGTTATAATATTCCATTCTAGCAAGTATTTATAGTTTTGTATTTGAAACTTCTGTGGGCACGTTGTAGTCTTAAGAATATAAGCGCTCGTTCCTTCGAACACCTAACCTGAAAAATTAAATATCCACCAAAATGTACCTATTGGAAAAACTGTAATCCAAAGTGAATAACATTTAATTCTTCTTGCATGATCTCTCTGTCTAAATATTTACTATTACTCTAGCATTTTTATTTCCCTTAGTACATGTCAGAATGAGATAGTATAATAGTTTAGATGAGAATTTATGTTTTACAAGTCTTCTGTGGGAGTGCAACTATTTCTTCAAAAAGTATCTTCCCATTAGACCCATGCTAGTCTATAGAATAACCAAGCAGGACTTGTAATAACTCCAGAAATTAATCTACATTTCCTCTGTATGACAGATTGTCCAGGAACACAGAGTGAAGATGCGGGAAAAGCATCAGCCTGTGCTGGATGTCCTAATCAGAACATATGTGCTTCAGGTAATTATCTTTGTAAAAGTCATAATTTATTTGTTCTATTTCTTAAAGTTTTATTGTGCTTATAGACATATACTACAATCACAAATATCAGCTTTAAAGACTCCACTTGATAGGCCATTGCCTATATAGGTGGCATTATGACCACCATCCTGCCCTGGTCTTAAACAGAAGTGTACATTTTGTAATGGACCACTCTTGCTTATTAGGTACCTTTGATTTGATACGTATACGATCAGCCACATGACATTTACTGCTGGACGAGGGGACTCGCCCAAAGTCTACAATGATAATTTGGTGTGAAATGGAAATATACACCACGCTTAGCAGGCGGGTTGGCAATCACAGCGGCAATGACTTGATATGTCGAGATTTTATTGCACAGAAAACACAGACTAGAAAGTCAGTCCACATTTTGGCAGGTGGTCCAATAAAGGGTAACATTTTCTGTATGTGCTGAATGGATTGTGGGTGGAAAATTTTCTTAAGAAAATCCTAGGCTAAATTAACATTGTACTTTTAGTTGCTTTAATATATAATTACTGTACAGTTACACCATAATAGCTCTTGTTACTCTACACTATTTTATAAAGTAGGTACATCAATATTAAAAAATAATCTTACAAAATTCTGTCCAATTCCATCAATTTACTCCCATGTCACTACAAATAATATCATATGATAATGGGGTTATTTATACTTTGTATACTTCTTATCTTTTTATCACTACCTTGTACCACATAAATATTCCGGTCCCAGAATTCCATTCCATGATCATAAACAAAACATAATTGTTATGGTTGTGATAACTGAAAATTTAACCTATCTAGACCAGGTCAAGAGATTTTTATTTTATATACTGTATGTGTAGAATTCAAAATAACTGGTCTGATATACAACTCTAGATGCTTTGAAAGTTAATTCAAAATAGCCACCGCAATTCTGGGCAAGAAAGTGATTGTTTCCCCTTTGAAAGCAGAACAGTTTTATGAGCACTATAAATGTCACTCAAGAATATTAAATGTTGGCAATTACCATGCAGCATCTTTGGTACATAATACAATGGATAAAAGAGCATAGAGATGCCAGTGGAAACTAATTGGCAGACTCATTGGAGTGAGATGAAGCGAGTCTAAGAGCTTGCTGAAGACAAGAAGGTGTAGCATGATTTTGTTAATACGCCTTTGGGGTGCCTTAGAATTGCAACATAAGTATTGGAAAGATACCTAGGTCGCTTAGCGCTCAGTATTATGAATACCCCACTCATTTCCTTAGAAAATGCAAAGCTACATGAGGAACACTGGAGTATGTTAGATAGAATTAGAAAGTCCAGGAAAGCAATTAGCAAAGGACTAAAAGGGAGCTGAACACGCCTAAATAATCATAGACCATTGGCAGACATGCACAAATATCTACTTCTTTAATCTAGATATTACAGACAGTGCTATATTCAGAATGTACCTAGACAACTTCTCACATTCTATTGGAATGTGCAGAGGTGGAAAAGTAGTAAGTAAGGCACAGCATCCAAGTTTCACCGAGATTTTATTTTTTTCAGAAAATGTCTTCAACTTTAAGTAACTGCTGGGCTTCCTAAGAGTGTTAGGTTGGCTAGAGTGGTAGAGTGGTAACCGCCAATTTTTTATCGAAATGGCGAAAACAGCTCTAGATAAAGCGGACACCATGACTATGAATGTAATTAATATTTAAAAGATAATAAATTGTAGTACTGTATCAAATAGGCTGTACTAGATTGTGACTTGTTAGGAAATTATATATATTTTTTTAAAACAGGTGTGGCATCCGGGCCAGATCCGGCCATCGAATTGATTCGCGAACGGTTGGCTGGAGTGAAACATAAAATACTCGTTCTGTCCGGGAAAGGTGGCGTTGGCAAGTCCACCTTGACTGCCATGCTGGGTTACGCACTGGCAGCTAGTGGACCAGATGTTAATGTGAGCATCAGCTGAATATCTTATATACAATCTTCGTATCACATTGTTAGTTACAGTACTTCTCTACGGGCTACTCCGTTATCTTATCACCATAAAAAACATCAACTGTGTGTTATTTCATCGTGAGTAATGAAAATAAAAATGGGGTATAAAAATACGCTTTAGTAGATCTAAAGCGATTTTTTTCTACTGAAAACTAAGTAGTCGTAGTAAGTCGAGAAAATATGGAATTCTTTTAAATGAGGTGACTAGCGAATTACTTTAACTTCACCCAAACATCATTTCTTAGGTACACATTAACTACAGTTATGGCCTTAACGGAACCGGCTTTTCCAGTAAAAATCTCCTACGGAATTCCAACGATAAGGTTAACCTACATTAGGTACGATCTACTTCTATTATGTTTTTAATAAAATGGAAATGTAAAGTACTTATTGTGTGATATCGATAATCCCTTTCTAATTATATCAACGGGACAATACAGTGTTTCTCTCGATCGATCGATACTTAGGTACTGTTGTTATATTTATAAACTATGTATTGCAACTTCCGACGTTCGTTTTTCGGATAGCGATTGGAAGCCAAACTACCGAGTTCCGCTTCCATACTTTTTTGGACACTACGAGATACACAATTTGTGCGTAAAGCATCTTCCACATTGTAATAAGATAGTACGCGTCATGGGTCATCTTACAATAGTTTCATAATCTAAGTACCTATGTTTTTCTACTATCGATAGCTACTTGTATAAGATTCAAACAAGGGTCAATGCTTCCTAAAGCTAAAACAGAATCAATCATTATTTGTATGGGTTCATTAGTTTAGATAAACCATCTGAACACACAATGTGTAATTCCATACTGGTATTTTCAATTAGTTTCGATCCCTATAAATCACCAAGCACATGAAACCAATTTGTGATAAATGCTAGGTAAGTAGCCTTTTGTATCTCGATATACTGTAACCTATTGATAAGATAATATCTGAAAACACCTTGTATTGTACCTACACTACAGTTGCATAAAAAATATTGTGCACTGTCTGATAACAGTTTAATTTAAAGTATACTTAAAAAAATTACTTCTTAACTATTGTTACTCACCCTATTATACCTAGAACGTCTTTCCTGAGAGTTACCAAAATCCATTATCGCCAGAAACACGAAACACTACAAAAATATTTTAATAATGATTCCACAAGGATGCACACGTTAGTTTCCTGCAAACACACAGTAGGCAGAGAATTTGCAAAGGATTTGTACCTTACCAAAACTCTCCAATTTATGTTAATGTACGTGAATAGTCCTCAAAAGGAATGGGACGGAGCTATACGCTATTGCATAGTTTTGTCTCTATCGATAGTGTTAAAGGGTATCAGTCTAGTTACCGTGGTAAGGATCTAACGTAGCGTATTGTCAAGGGAAGCGCACCGAATGGTACGGCCGGGGCCATGATGGGTGTTAATACCATTGTATCTTTGTATACTACTGTAAGGTAAATTGTATCAAAAACAAGCTCCCATAAAAATCACATTATTATACACAGAGCAGTCTACACGACCCATATTCTACACTCAAACGAAGAAAACATGCTTGTCACGATCCTTTCCTACAAGAAAATCATTTATAACAAAGTGCAGATAGTAATGGTCGGCTTTTATTGACAGAGCAGCATTTAGGTCAGGTTGTACCCGCGGGATAAATTATGCTAATAGACATGCGTTGCCAAAAAATGCAGTCACGAAATATTGGAATTAGTTTTTGCATTGTTTCCGAGAAATGCTACTTTAAAAATATTCTTTAGTACAATTTCAAACTATAGGTACGATCCCCAACCGCTCTTAGGAATGTATCCCGTGAGTCAGACATATCTACCGTTACTAAATGTTTAACAGTAGAATAATATTCTTTACGTATTTATGTATTAATGTGTAGAATTTTCACTCAGTCAACCCTTATTTGGTTGGACGTATGTTATACATGAAACAATAATGAGGTCCGTGCTAGTCTATCTACTACTATTTTGCTTATCTGGAATAATCACTGTCATATTCTGTCCCACTCAATAGTATCTTTTCACTCACTATATTTTTTCTTATTTTTAAGTAAGCCCTGTCTTACCATTCCTACTGTTTTTAAAAGCTAGCGCTAGGGCATAACGGGGACATCTCAGTGGTAATTAAAGTCTACACTCATTAACTTTACTTTTAAGACGGTCGGAAATGTCAAAGTTAATAATTAAGTATGTGCATACCCTTACGTTGATGATGACGTGTGCAGGTGGGTATTCTGGACATTGACATCTGCGGGCCGAGCCAGCCGCGCGTACTGGGCGTGCGCGGGGAACAGGTTCACCGCTCAGGCTCTGGATGGTCACCTGTCGTAAGTACTTCCTGACACTTAACACTCTATGTTAGCCTATTAGCAGGCGTATCCTATATTTTGTGGAATACAAGCACTGCATTGGTTCATCAGGTACACTGTTATGAACACTTGGACACTGGTCCCAGGCTCTAGTCAAGTCGTCATTGCTTGTGATCTGGTCTGTTGTGGATGCCACTGTAAATCTGGAATCTAACCAAAGTAATTAGTGGTAATTATCCAGATTATGGATTCCCGAATTTTTCTCAGAGCCTGTTATGTTTAATGGTGTGTGAAACCTAAACACTCCCCCCTGTCCTAACGAGATTTTCATCTGCCTATCCCTCTTTGAAATTGAGGATTACTTAATGAGTCGCAGGCTTCAAATAACTAGGTCTTTCCAAGTATAAAGTATGGTGACCATTTACCGTTAAAATAATATTACAACAGGCCAGTCCAATCTCAGTCCTATTCTTAAGTCCGAAACTGATCGGTTCCCTCCAAGAACCACGAGTATTGGTGAAATCGCATAATTTTTAACCATAAATATTTGTGCAGTACGTGTCCGACAGCCTGTCGGTGATGTCGATCGGGTTCCTGCTCGGCAGCCCCGACGACGCTGTCATCTGGCGCGGACCTAAGAAGAATGGTAACCACTTTGTTTTTAAGATACAAATCTGAACTACAATCTTCTGTAGTAGCATTGTGCATTGTTGTCAGGTATACTATCGGTAGGTACATTATTGTGAAAATAAAAATGAACGTATTGTAACTAAGGAAATCGTGTTACATTTACATTGCAATATCAAAAAAAAACTGAAATAAAAACTAAAAACAGTATGTCGGAAAGATGATTCGTTAAATATTTTCTGTTATGTTTATATTTATGAATGTCAATTCACCTTTCGCAAATGGTAACTTTTCAACCAGTAGCGACAGCATCCTCGTATAATTAATATGTTTAATCTGTTAATAGTCGGTGGCTGGAGGTGGCCCGAAATAGAGAGGAGTGGAAGACTTGGGGGGAGGCCTTTGCCCAGCAGTGGGAAAAAATTCAGGCTACGTAAAAAAAAATCGGTTAATATCTACTAAATATGTATGAAATATGTTTTACCTAATACTGTGTTTCAGGTATGATCAAACAGTTCCTGAGCGAAGTGGACTGGGGAGATCTAGACTATCTGCTAATTGACACACCGCCCGGTAAGTACACCTTGATGTGGAGATTGTCAATTCAACGTTTGTTCCGCCAATAGTACATTTATTTTTTATTCAGTAGGTTGTCCTGGTCATATTCAATAAGTGCTGAATCTAATTTAATAACATGTAAACACTAGTGGCGTGGACTGCCTTTTACGACAAGGTAGGCAGTAATTCCCAATGATTGACACCTATGTATAGGTAACTTGTCTTTACGAAATATAGGTAACCTATCTATGAGTAGATATACTCGCCCACAAAACACAGGACCTTCGTTAGCCTATATCGTAAGTACAACACAAAAATATCTAACAATAACTCTATTATCAGTTCGGGAAGCCAAAATACTAAGGTAGACGGGTATGGTGTGCACGCCACTGGTAAACACCTTTGAAGCACAACGAACCAAACAAATGAAAGGTTAATTTTATATTCGTGACGTTTCGTTGGCGAATTGAGACTCTCTTCCTATTATTTTAATTGTTACCAATTTCATTTGAGCGTCTGTGGTCCAGTTGGTCGGATACTTGACTTATAACCGGGAGGTCCCGGGTTCGAGTCCAGCTACTGGACGTGTACCAATGGGACTCTTTTTCAGAGCCTATGTACGCAACGCAACGCTCGTACGGTGAAGACAACATCGTGATGAAACCCCACACCACAAGGTGTGTGAACCCTATAACGGCGATGGGCTCACCCCCTGTCACGTTGGGTTAAATACGCTCGGTGAACCGTGGGTACTTGCATTAGCAAGTGCCTCTGCCTACCCCTCTTTGGGATTAAAGGCGTGAAGCGTATTTATTTTTATTGTTTTTTATTTTTTCATAATCGTCTATCAACCAGGCACATCGGACGAGCACCTGTCAGCACTAGCACTGCTGAGCGGCGCGGGG